>CATIWR010011472.1:0-69136 GCA_949677035.1 Omphalea diandra
ATGTGTAAGATAGGTTTTTTTTTTTTTTTTTTTTGTTGGGGGGGGGGGGTGGAAGGGGGGATTGGGCATGCTAATTAAGCTTGATCCCAAAATTTTTACTTAGCCAAAATTGTTGTCAATCCTAAAGGAAAAAATGACATTTGATAAAAATTACAAGAATAGGTTTAAAATTGAAAATGCATGCTAAAGTTCATTTAGTTAGTCATGTAGCCTAAATTAGTTGATGAAATGAATAGAAGCATTGGTTTGGTTCAAAAAAAAAGTAGCATTAGTTATTAGTATAAAATTTTGACAGTATTTGTGATTAACTAGTCTGATAAATATTGATTCAGTTAGAACTTCCCAGTATTTAGACTGTCATTCTTTGCAAAGCATATAAAAGGTCTACTATATAAGTTCTGACATTATAATGCAATGTTTTGAGGGCAATATACAGATAATGGAAACCAACTGATACTCAGGTATTACATCTTAGCATTTACATGGAACAAACAACAAAGTACAAAATTTAAAGGGAGGGATCTTTGATATATAAAATTGTGGACAGAAATATCATTTGATGTTGGCATTTCTATGTATGTGATGTCAGCTATCCATCATACATTAGAATTTAACATGATGGAAAATGCTTCTTAATGAAGATGTTTTGATGCGAAGGTCTAGCTGTTAACATGCATCTAATTCCATGTTAAGAAGTTTCTCACATGCATAAAAGTTTAAACACTCGCATGCAATATAAAGCTTATTATTCATTTTATGTGTATGTTTAATATTAATAACGGATTTTAGTTGGCTGAACATTTTTAATTCAGTTGGATATTAGGACAAAACTGTGCATAAGAGATAGTCTGTATCGCTTGGCTAGGAGTGCTGAGCAGAGGCATAATTGTGTAAAAGCAAATGCTGGCAAGAGAAATGATAGAGACACAAATGGTCTACTGATGGTTGAAGAAACAAACAAGTACCCAACTGCTTGCTCTTTTCTTCTCTCTTTTTTTTTTTCTTAGGCTTTTTTTTTTCTTTTAAATGTGTGCATATGTTCTTTGTTAATGTTTCCTTTTTCATTCCAAGGGTAGCGACACATCTGATTTGGCCCAACTTTTCTTTCTCAGAGTGGGATTAGTATTAAGAAAATGATCTGGCATGTCTCACTCTTATTTTCTCCAGTAGTTATTTACCTATTATACCATGTCCAAACTCCAAATATCTAAATGAGTTAAGCAGTGCTCGTGGCAGCTGTATTTGTCACAAATAGGTAAATGGAAACTTGTTTGAATTAGCCCATCAGTTATGCTATAGCTGATTGCTTATTTACTAACATGGTTTTAAGATAACAGCTATTACATAATGTAATGGCTGTCAAATAATGTTATGGAAGGTGCCTTGACCATTATACTCTAGCAGACATTTATTTTTCAACCACATAACAATCGCTACGTAATGGTAATAGCCGTTATGGATGTTAAGTGATGGCCTTCTGCACATCACCATTCTTTTTATGCTAATGGCATATCTTCCTCCATTTTACACCATTCCTCCGTAAAGGTCAGCATGTCTTTCTCAAACCAAACCTGTTGTCTTCTATGGAGGAGAAAATAAACTACAGAGGAGTTTTGACTTTTCTCTTTTCTAGCTTGTTTTCATTTTGCAAATTTATTCTTAATTTATTTCCATGCTGCTTTAGGATAACATCGTTCCTTTTACTTTTCTTTGGGAGTCTTAATCGTTGGAGGATTAGGACTAGTTTTAGAGACTTTAATCTTGAGAAAAAAAATAAAGTAAGGAAAGAAAAGATAGGAAGAGAGTGTCCAAAGAGTAATACTTTCTACCTTGTTTATGACAGGTTGAAAAGTGTGTAGGGAAAAAAAAAATTTGAAAAGACAAGTGAGGACGTATGTGAGGACAAAAAAGAAAAATCATTCTATGGGTAGAGGCATAAATTTAGTTAAAATTGCTTTGAAAAACTCATTTTCCCTATATTATCTCTCCAAAATGGAGACAGATGTTTTTGTGGGCCAAGTACTATTCATTAAGTCATTCCTTCTCTTCCCGATAGGAATCCAAAACAATAAAAAGAAGCTTTCCCACCCTCATTCATTCTCTTTTCTTTCCTTTCCTAAACCTTTTCCCCTTCCAAAACAGGCTGTAAAGGTTTAGGATTAGTTTTATCTGTCTAGATGTACTAATGTAATTTGGTTGTCGTCACTAAAACTTTAGTAGTTATGATTTCCTTTGAGTTATGTGACGCCATATTTATTGTATGAGTGATGGCCATGAAACCTTGCTTCGATGACTGGAAATTTGGGTGTGATGCCTAAACTTTATTTAATGCTGATAAGAACAATTCACACTGCGCTACCTACATCGCAAATAGTGCCTTTAATTTGTTTCTCTTGATATTTTCCTTCTTAATTGCTCACGCTTAAATTTATAGTTATCTACATTGTATCTATTCCATTTAGCTTTCTAATATTACCCAAAGAACTAGCTATGCAACCTGCCCTCAGTCTAGTTTGTATTTTGTAGGATTTTCTTTGTGCTTGCTTATCAGTTTGTATACAAGATGAGCAATCTCTGTTGATAGTCTGTATTATTATTTTGTGTTATATAATTGAATAACTGCACCAAACTATATATTCCTAAGATTCCTAGTAAATTTCAATTTGGTTCCATTCAGTTTTAGAGCAAAGACTACTGCTGGCCATTATGTCCAGCAATTTTATGCTTCTCATTAACATTATGCTTAAATAATGAGAAATTTTTTTTTTTTTTTGGTTTGTGTAACAACCGTTACTGCCGGTATGTATGATAATGGCTGTTATATGGCCATTATTTATTAATTTAATTGCCGTTACTACATACATAAATTGGCAATAGCTCCTTTGTCCCTATTGATGGCCGCAGGTGGTAAACTTCTAAAGTTTATTTCTTTGTATTTTATTGCTGTATTATTACTTATAATTATTTTTGTGTTTTTTTTTTAGAAGCTGTATTGTTGGTAAATTTAATTGCCTAAAGTGTGTTGTTGGTATATTTTAATTTGTCACTAGTGTGTGGCACATACAGATATAGAAGTATAATTTTTTGATAATGATTTTGATGCAATAAATATACAGTTTAGCATATCATATCTTTAGGTAAACACTGGAATTTGTACTATTCTTATTATTTATGCTCCTGAGCTCCCGCACTTGTCCAACAACATGCATCCCCTTTGGCAGGCGCTATTGTATATTTTCATGACGATCCTGACCTCTGCAAATCTTTTTTTCCGCACTCCACTGTCAATTTTTATAGTTATTGAAGTGAATTTCTTATCATCTTTTTCTAGAAACTTCTCGCACTCACTATTTTTAATGGCTGGCCTTATTCAGGGGCACTGGGTTCCTTGATATGGAAACTGATACGAATCCCATAGATCGATCTATAGCACATTTGCTCTTTCATAGGCCTTCAGACCCATATGGGATGCCTGTTAATGACGCTACATCTCTCAAGTGTCACACCGTGGTAAAATTTTACATTTTTTTGCCAATAATTCAGTGTCCCAATATGTTGCTATTTCATATTGTAAGCTCAATGGAGGTATTTGGCAGGTTCATGGGTCCATAACAAGTCCGCCTGCGATAATCAAGGAACAAGTTTGTCAGGGAGAAATCGTCAATGGTGCAGATAAAAGTATGTTAATGAGTGGCAATCAACAGTAAGTATTAACACCAGGTCACTCAGTTGTATTGTCCAGTTTTTGGCATGTATAATAATGTTTTGTAAGGCTTCCAATGTAGATGCCAGTTCAGTTTTATGTTGATCTCATCGTTACTCAGATGTGTTATGTAGTCGATGTTGATATTTATCCTTGTAACCTGCTTACCAGCTTAACTGTCATTCTGAGATATTTGTTCATTGTTCTCATGTTGTCAATTGTACCAGCCATTCATTGCCATTGGTTTTGGAATTTTTTAATGACAATATTTGTTGTTCTTGCTTGCTTGAATGTATTGATTGAAGGATGCTGCATACCATGTTTACGTCTTTCATTTTTAAGATCAGAACCAATACCTTGGAACCCTGTCCTGTTGCGCCTGCATTAAAGCTGTTCCGCTTTCATGTTCTTTCGTTCGTGTCAAATGCATTGTATTATCCTTTTATGTTCCGTGCTAATAAAACTGTAGATTGATCTAATAAAATCAAATTAGTCTTTTTAGTCTCACTTTCATATGGGAAAATAATGTAGTAAAATGCATATTTGTGTTAGAAGGTGATTTCAGGTCATATATTCTTTATAACTTCGCAAGTACGAGTCTCCAAGCTAAAATTGACAGACGGTTGGCTCCCTCTTCATCTGCAATAGGATCTCCCATCCTGCTTAAAGAACAACGGAAACAAAGAGGGAGGGAGAGACGAATATATGTGTTGTGCATGTCCAATGCTCTCTAAACAGATGAACAGTAAGAGAAGAAGGTGAGAGTAAGAACATATTGTTTTTTGGTTCTTTAATCGAGGGCTGTCATAGGGTGCGACGGGCGAATTAGATAACATATCTGGTAGAAAAAATATATAATATGCAAGAACCTATAAAGCTGTTACAAAGAAATATAACACCTAAATTAATATGCATATGTGAGAGAAGAATTCCCTGGAAAAATATATTTGTAGAAATTGCATTTCGTGTTCTTTGGTAATGCAATTTCATTTCCCAGTTTCCCATCGCTGTTGATGTAGCGTGAGAATTTTTGCCAATTGATTAAAAGAAAAAAAAAATAATGCAATTAATATAATAAAACTATTTGTTTAGTCTCACTTGCATATATAAATAAATTATATAAATATTAATATTCTTTTACACAAAAGAATAAACTTTCCCTTTTTGAATTCTAACATAATAAAACCCTTCCTGCTAAGGGCTATCCATTAGATTTCAAAGCTTAATTAGATAAGACTTTTAGCATCAACATAACATAGGTAAGGGTCATTGTCTTCAAACAAAACTGTGGCCTCAATAAGAAATTATAATTTTGGGTGAATAACCTTGCACTCTGGTGCGAAAAAGGTTGAGGGCACAGAAATGAGTTCATCAGGCCAAAAGTAAACAATGTAAGCTCACCTATCATTAATGCGCTTATGAGAACATCAAAAGGAAGTCAGAAGTAGCTCAACACGTCCTCGAAACCGCACACTCCCAAATGTACCTAGTTCAGGTACTTGATTGTGGTTACTGAATCTAACAACGCTTTATTTACAAATTTGTCCTTTATGATATTGAAATAAGAGTGTTCCCAGCAAGGGAATCTGCTAGTCGCACTGCTGCCTAAGTTGCATCTCTGTCTCACTTTTCCAAGTAGCATGAGATGACTGACCCTTCATCCTTTTGCTCTTTTCCTTGTCTTTGATCGTAGACCCTTTCTTCTTGGGCTCTTGGCTAGTGTCGCTGGCTGGCCGATCACCACAAACTGGACATAACATTCCACACGCATTGGAGTAGGTCTTTGGTATTCCGCATTGCAAAGCACATCCTATAAACAGATCATAACATTTATCAATCAATGTTATTTGGATTTTCTACAGCATAGGAGGAACTAGGAAATTTAAGCGCTTAATGTTCTATCAAGAAATTTAAGTTGTTGATGTTCTATCAAGCATCCAAATTACATCTGTCAAATAAGTATCCATCCGATAATCATTTCCTGCAAAATAGTTTCCTAGATTGGCTAGTTCCAGGACAACCAGAACCTCAAACCTCTACTTCAAAAGAAGATTTCACTGTGCAAGCATAATGCACGTTACTCATCAAGGAGAAAAAATAATGAGAGGAAGAGGAAGAAAGAGACTCAGTGACAGCTAGGTCAGGTATATCTTCCAAGTTGTAGCGAACACACCTTAAATGATAAAATAAATTGGTTTACCTTTAATAAATTTGTTAACTGCTTGGCTTTACCTTCAACGATATTATCAATTGACACCTACCGAAAGTGGCAGTTTACCACACTTTTATGTCATCGATCTTCATATTTGGCAGCAGTAGGTCAGCAAAGGGCACAAATAACTTAACTTACTATGGCTACACACGTCAGATAAGACCAGAAGAAAAGGTACCTTAACAATTCAGCAGCATCTTTTGCACTAGGATTTGTCACAGTTGGTGCACGCTTTCCTTCTTCCTGTGTAATGCTTGGAACTGATGATGCTGGATGCTGGTTACCCCCAATATCACTTCTTACTCGCTCATGAATTCCAACAAGTTGAGCTTTGGCCTCCACTACGACTCCTACAGACAATAGGTGCTTTCAACAAATTATTTCTTCCAGAACAGTATTCATAGTAAATTTATGGTCAACAAATCACCGATAAAAGAAAAATAGAGCAAATCAACAATAAAAGAAAAATAAAATATTATCAAAATATGAAAATATTTCTTGTACCACATTCATTTGTTTTTGTGGGTACATCAGAAGTTCTTAAAAGGGATAGAGCTACCAGGGTTTGACTTCTTAGCCTCTTACATTATGAGGCAAGCACTTGACCTTTGGGTGATGTAGTACCAAGAACAAGAATCAAACGCAAGAATCAAATGCACAAGAAATACAATACACCCCAATTTAACTTGACTAACAATCATCCAAATACAAAAAATAACCCTATATATATTGTTTATATAGAGAGATAAGATAACCCTAACCCTACTAATACACTCATCCTCCAAGCCAAATCAACATGCTGATTAAAAATTAATGGTACTAACAGAGCAACAATCAGCAATCATATTGAGTAACACTTGAAAAAGCACTTCTCTGAAGCTCTTACCTTGACGAGCTCCTCATTTTCCAAGTATATAGACAAACAAATGAATTCTAGTGGTTTTTCTATTCTCAAACTTCGTGCATTTTAAACCAACTCCTCAACTACAAAATACCTAGATGTATCCAGTCCTCCTCAAATGAACCAAATCACCAAAAATGATGCTTTTTAATGACCCACATCATTTTATTAAGTATAAACAAGTGAGAATGAAAGCTGCTATGCTTGCAACATGTTATACGCCAAACAAAGGTTCCTAAGATCAGAAAGGATCATGGAAGAAGCAATGAAGGGGGGAGTGCAATAAAATTAGTTTACATGAAAATTAAAAGAAATAACATAAATATTGAATCCTTTTATCTTGGCCTAGCTAGCAACTAAAACAAGAACAGAACAGTAAGGAACAAAGATAATTGCATGAAATACCTGTTTTTGAGATTTTTGAAGAAATAATCAAGCAAAACAAATGAGTCAAGTGACCTATTTGTAACCCAAGAATAAATATGGAAAAAAATTCGCAATCGCACAATTTTATTCACTCCCATATGTGCTCTCTGTCTCTCTCTCTCTCTCTCTCTCTGTCACACACACACACACACACACAAATGAAATACTAAACCTACTTGCTTCTTTAAAAATTTCATTCTGATGATAAATAATTCTCTATCCTCTTTTTCAAGTTTTATACATATATGTAAAAGAAATTCACCGGCAGGTAATTCTTTCTTGTCCTTTCGATTCTGCCATCAACCATGCCTCCCTAGATGCTGCTGCTCAACATCTCTTTGCTCTTCCACGCAATTATTAAGAAACTGTGGCGGCCCTGAAATCTCCGTAACCAATATATACACACACACACACACACACACACACACACAGAGAAGACAATTAGACCTAAGTTTGGATTTTATTCAATCGGTTAATGCAAGTTAAGAATGATTACTTCGGAGAAAGCGGCGAATACGGAGGGAAGGCCGGATGATGTATTGGACGGTGCGGATTGGTCAAACATTGATTTATAGGAAAGCGAACGACCGTTGGCGACGGCGGAGGGTTCGTCGAGTTCATCGTCATCCGAGGATAATGAATAATCGTTTTGTTCATGTTCTTCAGCTGAAGAATAACCCTGAATGAGTGCTAAGCTCTTTTCTTCTTTTCGTTCTCTGATTAATTCTCTCACACCTACAACACAAATCATCCCCTACTACTACTCTACATGAATTTGACAAAATTTAGTAATCAATACCTAGATTTAGTTCTATTAACGTTTTAGTCCTTCTGTTAAAATTATTAAGTAATCTTAAAATGATATTTCTATGTGCAACTTAACTTTCAATTTTTATTTTTCACCACAATCATTTTGTTAGTACTTTACAACTATTAAAAAGCTCAAGCAATGTCCAACAAATTCAAAATCAAACTCATTTATATATTAAAAAATTCAAATTTTAAATTCAGATTCAATTTATACAGATTAATTATAGGCTTAATAATTAGAAAAATCCAAAAATATATGCAAATTTGTAATTATAGTCAAAACTATTAAATTCTAATCTCAAATTTATGTTGCAATTTGGGTCAAATTTTAAATTAAATTAGGTGGAAGTGTGCCTCGTCATAACTGGCTGCTGATTGAGAAATAAAAATTAATTCATTTAATAAATCATTAAAAGTGCATAGGATTTTCACTAACTAATCCTAGTTAGCTGCAACATCCTAACCCCATTTTATAAGCTTACATCTGATACCCATTTCATAATTACATTTTAGCCCATTTGGTTTATGGATTCATAATACTTAGAATTATTCCTATTCTAGGCTTAGCTAAGCCATAAAATTGCTTATACTAAACCTTGTTTGGTGCAATCATTTTAATTTATAGCATTAATCAATTAGATTTTTACAACTCTATGTTTGGTAGCATAATTTAGTCAAGGAGATAAATTATTTAATAATCAAATTACCTAAACATCCCCGGCCTTATATATAAAAATTGTGTTTCTAATTTTTTTCTTTGTCTCAAAAAATTTAGTCATATTTTCATCTAATCTGCACTAATCATTGACTTTAATCACCATTTTTACTCTCAAGTATTAATTAATTTTTATAATATTATCTTTTTATATGTTAATTATTATCATATTATCTGTGTTTTGTATGTGAACGATAATATAAGTATAAATAATTAACAAATAAATCAAAAATTTTAGGTCATATTGAGAAATGAAGTAAAAAAATTAAAATTATTTTAGAAATTAAAATTTAATGAATCATTAGATTAGTAATCTCATTAGAGATAGATTACTAAAGACATGGAAAGCTATGTTTTAGATAATATTAATCTCATGAGTAAGCTACACCTTTTGAATTATTAGACCCAATCTATATCATATACACCAAAAATAGTGTTATTTACTAATATTATGACTTAGTTAAGCAATTTCATGTACCAAATAGGCTGCAAATGCTTTGTTGCAGTTGATTTTGAGCTGTGTTTTTTTTTTTTTTTTTTTTACTTTAGTTCATAATACTCTTTAAAATTTTTCTTTAATATCTAATTTTGTGTTATTCAGTATTCATAATTACATGTGAAAAATAATTAATCAATAACTCACATTGCACGAGTTATAATTCAACATATTATTTAAAATATGTTTTATAAATAGTAATAAAATTAAAATATTTATCATTATAAAAATATATGCATGATTAAATAAATAAATAGTATATACATATTATATTTTAGCTTTATCTTTTAATTATCTATTTTTCTAATATCTTTGAATATATTTTTATTTTTACTAATATTATTCTAATTGGATAATTTTAAGTGATAAATTAATAGAGTTTCTATTTGCTTATTTGCTAAATAATCGATTGCATAAATAATAAATTCAAACAAACTTTAATTTAGTGCTTGTTTTATTTGATTAGTTTTAATTTTATATTTATTTATAATTGTTATTATTATTATTATATTAATTTATATTTTATATAAAAATAATTATTTTAATTATCTTATAATATAGTTGCATGTTTAACCGTTGAATTATCAAACATTTATATACATTAATTACTAATCGTTGACTGTTAATTACTAATCGATCGCTCACTGTTGGTTATTATTGCTAAACCAAATAGTCCCTAAGTTTCTAGATTTTTGAAAAAAATAGCTCAAAAATACTAAATTCAATGTTTATTCTGCACACAAATACTATATTTTCACAAAAGTTAAGATTTTAAACTCATGGATATTATCTTTACTTTCTCATCTATATTAGAAAAATACTCTTTAATCTCAAAAGATGAAAAAGTTACTTTTTCATCACTATTAAAAATTTTATAAACGTACGTGTATATATTACCTCATATATACTTTTGTTTATTGAACTAAACTTTATATATTTATTTAACATAATTTCAATCAAAATAAAAAGATATAGACCATTATTCGATTTTAATTTAAATGATTATTAAACTATAAATTTACAATCTCATATTAGTTTACTAAATAACTGGATCATTTTTGCCATGGGTTATATATTTTGAATAATTAACATATTATAATTATTAAGTATTTTTTAACAAAAATAATTATTAGTACTTTGAATAATATTTATTTTTCATATTAGATTACCACTATGATAAATTCATAATTATTAATATTTTGAATAATATCTACATTTCATATTGAATTGATCATTATTGTAAATTTAATTGCATAAGAATTTTTTGTATAAATTATTTAATTAAATGTGTAATTACATTAGGAGCATGATAGCAATCTAGGTTAATTTCTTTGAATTTTCTTACATACAAACTAAACTCATCAATTTTGAATCTTTTGAAAAATTTTATATTCAATCAAACACAATAATCTTACATTCTTATAATTCCTTATTTAAAAATTTATTTTCTCAAAAAATAATTTAAATAAAATATTAAATTTCAGTAATTAAATGCTCGCAATATTAAAATTAATATATTAATGAATAATAATTGATCAATGATTAATTAAAAAAATTAAAGTGAGAAAGGAGAATATGAAACAAATAGGGAACGTGGCATATATAGATTTTCGTAGATATAACAAGGAGATCATAGATGATCTTAGTAAATATGTAATATTACACTAAATGGTAGCAAGTGAGTGGAGCCCAAATGGGTTTTCGAACAACCCATTATTTATTCTTACTCATAATAATATTACACTCTATGGTGATATTATATGTTGATTTCTGACTCAACAGTCCACTCTTCAACGTTTCACTTAACCCTGTAACCCAAAATAAAGGATTAGTTAATCATCAGTGTATTAAATACAAGCTTTTTTCAGATGCAAGCATACAAGATGTTTCGTTAACTTCTATTTATTTATGTGCCAAAGTATATATATATTGCACATCCCTATACGTATAAGATTTTGACTTTAAAGTCTTAGCTCTTAGAAAATTTTTTTAATGCACCTGAAACATATTAATATAGTGCATTTTCTAGTTACATTTTCATCAATACAGCAAAAAAATGGAGAATGAAATCTAAATTTATGAGTTAAGGGTATTACATCTCAAGCAATCGTAGGACATATTTATACATTAAGATAGTTTCCAGTAGACGAAAGTTAAGATAAAATTCCAGTAGATAAAGTTAATAAAGAATATATAATTCGTGTATCAGTTTAGATGAAACCATTTAGAAATAAGCATTAATTCTATGTTTGGCAAATTGTTTAGGAAAAAAATAAAAGAAATTTTATTTTTCTTCATTTATTTTTCTTCTTCATGTTTGGATAAAAAAGAAATGAGAAAAAATAAATTTTATTTTTTCATCTATTTTCCTTTCTCATATTTGGATAAAAAAGAAAGGAGAAAAAATAAATTTATTTTCCCTTCTTCTATTGAAATATTAAGGGTAAAAAGGAAAATTCATTATAATTTTATTCAATCATCACATTTTTTTTCTCTATTTTGGGGATAAAATAAAGAGATAAAAATAAAAATTATTTTCATTCCTTTTTATTTTCCTTCCATTTTCAAACAATGAAAATTTGTAGTTCTCTTTTATTTTTCTTTCTCCTTTATTTTATCTCTTTTCAAATAAACGGTAAAATTTAATTCATTAGTAAAAAAATATATATGTATATACAAGCTTAAAAAAAATAATAAATACTGCGACTCTAAATCAGATACAATGACAAAAACGAATCTAAAAGTATAAGAGACAGAAAAACTAATTAAAGATTTGAACTTTAACTAAGCATGACAAGCAATTGGTATACTTACTTGCTGCAGTCAGTTGAGGGGCTGATTTTGTAGGGAATGTTAACACCACATTTGGACGCAAGGCCACTTGCAAGGCCAGGTTGGATACCAGAAATGGTACCAGATGCAGTTTTCAAGCATTTGCAAATCCCTTGGCGATCAGCAGTTGTCTTAGCCGCTGAATTGAGGGTTCTAATTCCACTGCAGCAGGCCGCAGGCACAGCTCCACCAAGCTTAAGGTAGTTTATGCATGGTTGTACGCTTTTAGCCACAGTCCCACATGTAATAGCAGCTTCGGCTAGGGGAGCAGCCACCATCATGCACATAACCACCATACAAGCCAACTTAATAGCCAGTGAGCTCGCCATTATAAGTAACTAAATAAAGAAGAAAATATTGAGAAATTTCTAAAGGAAAGTTTAGGTTGTTGAGAGACTAGCGCATGTAGGATGCTAAGTGAGTAGTAATGCTATGAGCAATGGTCTTTATATAGGGCCCAAAAGGGATAGAGATGGTAATATTCATTAAAATCAATTAAATAATTGCCCTTCTTTATTTTGTTATTTGAAAATATTAAGATATTTACAAATTTCGATCAAATTTAAGTTTTGACATTTTAAATTTCGATTTAGTTTGGTTCGAATTTCAATTTTATTTGATATGATAGAATTTAATTAATCAATTACTTAAAAATAACATAAACAAAATAAACTGAAGCATACCCAAATTTCACAATTAATATATATAATATATTAATGTATACATAATTTTAGTATATATAAATAATATATAAGTATATATGACATACATAAAATATTAAGAAAAAATAATTTGTATAATTTATGTATGGAATATTTAAATGTGTATAATATATATAATTTAATAATTTAATTTAATCCTATAATAATTAATAATTTAATTTTAGTTTTATAAATTTCAAAATTTATAAATATTTTTTTTTATTTTGATATATATTATATGAAGTGTTGAAAATAGGACAAGTTGAAATAAGATAAACGGAATGGCAAAATTCATTCCAGATTTCCATTGCCATTTCCATAGAAGTTAGTTTTCTTTTTTTGTTTTTAGAGACAGAGAGCCATAGAAGTTAGTTATTGGGATGAGTAAAAATGGGATCGGAATGAAAAAATCGTCCGAATTAATTTAATCAATTCAATTTAATTTTTTATATAAAAACTAAAAAATTAAATAAATTATAATTATTAAAAAATTAAATTAAATTGAATCGAATAAAATTTAAAATATATGTAATTTAATTCGATTAAATCGAATTAAACTAAACCAAAATTTTATAAGTTCGCTTTAGTTTAATTTTTATGTATCTACTATTTGATTTAATCAGTCTAATTTATTCAATTTTATCAAAAATTAGATTCAATTTGATTTAATTTAAAAATAAAAATTTTATTTTATTTATTCTGATAAAAAATCAAATGAATTCGCCGTTTGTCCACTCTTATTAACTACTACTTGACTATGATGTGCGGTTTTCCTTTCTTTCCTTGTCCGTACGGTTCGGAGATTCGAAAATAAATGTTAAACCAATGAAAAGGAAGCATCTTGCTAGAAAATATTTAAAGAAAATTGATGGATATCAATCTAACCGCCTGATTGTTGATCTAACCCTCAAATTAAATGTTAACGACAAAATAACGGATGGACAAAACCTCATTATGCTTTGAACGGAGGATTCCTCTGCCTCTAATCCAATGTTGAATTTTTAGAAGCCGCCCCACATTTAGATTTATGCTCGCATCAGTCAGATTCATAATAATCATAATAGTATTTGATTCAATCTTAATTTAAAATTTAATTTATTTATAAATAATTTTTATAAAATTTATTTGTAAATAAATTTTTATAATTTATATATTGGAAAAATAAAAATAAAAATAAAAATAAAAATTATTTTAAATAAAATAAAATTTATTTTTAATTTAAGGGTAAAATTTAATAAAATATTTCATTTTAAAAATATATTTATGTTATTATTTAACTAAGGGGAGTGAGAAAAGAAAGAAAAGAGAGAGAAGAAAAAAAGAGTAAGAAAAATGAAAAAAATATTTTATCTAAGGGTACTTTTGTCATACTAAAATAAACTTTACAACTTTAGAATTTATTTATAAATTCTATCAAATTTAATAATAATTGATTTAGTTATAACTGATTCTAAGAGTTTAATTAAAATAGAATTTTAGATGTATTTTCATTTATACCAAACACATAAAATGTAGATTTAAAATTAATTTCATAAAAATTGTATAATTCATTTATACCAAACACAATATAAAAGTATCTTTATTATAATCAACAAATTTGCAATTTTATAGAACTTACTTGTAAATTCTATCAAATTTGATAAAATTTTATTTAGTTATAACAAATTATGAAGATTTAATCAATTGTAATTTCAAATGAATTTTCTTTATATCAAATACATTAAATGTGGATTTATAAATGAATTTTATAAAAACTACAAAATTTGTTTATACCAAACACAATGAATATTATTACTTCAATTATGAAATTTCATATTTTTTTTTCATTTTGTTCATATAAATACTTTTTCAATAGATCATGTTACTTGATGAATATTGGCAATAATTTTTTAAAAATAAATTATCAAAAAAAATCTAAGAATTAGGTTGATATTTAAATATATCATAGCTTTTGTTTTTATAAATAAAGTGCATAAATTTTATTTTTCTTAGAAATTTATTTTTGATTAGATTTTGAATCCCTCAAATTCTTAATTAGTTTCATTTAGAATTAGTTTTCAATTCTAATTAGAATAATACTTTTATTTTTTAAACAATTTAGGTCTAGTTTCTGACCAAGCAATATAAAAATTACATTTATATTTGTATTAATAAAAATAATATCTAATTTATGAAAAATAAAAATTAATTTTAGAATTTTTTAAAATACTCGAGAAAAAATTGAAATCAAACAAATTTTTTTAGTCTAAAAATTTTTCACTCTTTCTCTCAATCGATCCAAATAATATAATATTTCTTCAAAGTTAATAAAAACTAAAATGTAATTTTACTTCATTCTCTTTATTTATCAAATATTTAATATTAAAAAATTATCAATAATTGGTTCAAACAATATAGATTAATAATTAATTCAAACAACACATTTCACTTTTTGAGTTAAAAGAAAATTACAAAAATGTTATAAATTTGAAAAATTTCACAGATTTTAATCTTTTCTCTAAGTTTCTTGAAAATTTAAATTTAGATTTTGTTATTTCAAAATTATAAATTATTTTTATTAATAAAAATTTAAAACATGAAATTTTATATTGTTTGATAAAAAAAATGAATCTAAATAGTTTAAAAAATAAAAATATTATTCTAAGTAGAATCAAAATTAATGGTAAATTTAATTAAACTAATTAAAAAATTAAGAAACATGAAATCTAATTGAAAATAAATTTGAAAAAAAAAATAAAATTTATACTTTTTTTAAAAATAAATCATACGGTGGCTTCTTCTTTTTCTTTCCCTTATTTTGTTCATATGGAAGCTTTTTTCAGGGGGTCATGTTACCTTTCAGAAGCGAGGTCGTAGTTTCCAAATTCTCGTCAGAATCTGATTTTAACTGGCTTAAAACAAATAAATCTGACTTAATTTAGAAAAAAAATCAAAATAATTTAAAAATTTTAAAGTTAAATTTCACTTAACTTAATTCAGAGTCAACATATCTAAATCTGAAGTGGGTTATGCATCAATTTTCTCCAATCCAGCTGCATTTATAGCTAGATTTTGAAGGTAGTGAACAGTGTGGGACAACACTGTTCACAATTCTTTTTCTTATTATGTTAATATTTTACCAACAAATCTTTTTCTATATATAAATTATAATTTAGTCTAAATATTATATTCACTTTAATCTACATATAATGGTAACGTGCATTATTCTCCACAATATGATTATTGAGAATGAATTTGATTTACATGTACCAATTCTTGATGCAGTAGAAGCTCTCGTTGTAAAAGGTTGAAATGGTAGTGAATGATAACACTCGATTCGAACAATTTCCTGCTCGATATGTACAAAATAAGAATATAGATGCTCATATTGCACTTTATAATGCATTAATTGGGCATTTGTGAGAAAAATATACTAAACCGAATAATTAAATTAATCACACTATTTTTAATTGTGTAATATTTAATTTTAATTTTTATGTGTAATTTTATATTTAGTTAATAAATCTATTTTATTGTCTTATGTAGATATTAATATATTATATTTTTTTATAAAAAAATATGATATATTATGATAAGTGTAGAAATAAAATAATGTGTTAAATGCATTAATATATTAAAAATTAATATATTGGTGTATAATGACAAGTATGAAATAAAATAGGGCTGCAATATATAAAATGTATAAATAATATAACATTAGTAAAAGGAAATATTAAATGAGTTATAAAAAAAGAATATGAGGAAAATATTCTTTTTGGAGTTAAAAATGGAGTAATGAGTTTGAATAAATTTACTGTAAAAACTATATCTTGAAATAAAATTTACTGTATTTTGGAGTTATAGATTGGAGATGGTCTTAAATTAGTATTATCCTAAATTCACTCAAATTTAAACTGATTTTAAATTATTTATATATATAATTTATTTTAAAATTTAAATAATATTTCTATTTAAAAAGTAAAAATTATGAGTAGTTTTACTTAAAATTAAAAAAATAGTTTAAATTTCCTTATGTACTTTGATGTATTGACTCAATTTAAACCACTTATAATTTAAAATGATTTAATTTTATCTCGCACAAAAAAAGGTATGATTAAAAAACAATCCAACCCATTCCTCACTTTTTTTTTTTCCAATGAATATTGACGACAATTTCTAAAACTCTTAGCTGCATTATAAAGTAAATATTCTATCCATTGAATCTCTTATAAATAAAATAAAAAAATTAAACAACAATTTTATATAGTCACTCTCGAACTTTTTTTGAGAACAAATATATGTCATGTTTTATTGTGATAAAAATTTATGTGAAAAATTAGTTTTATCTTCAAATCTAGTTTTATCATGATCAAAATTAAATTATTATAAAATAAATAAATAAACTTATGATAGATTTTTTTTATGTCAAAAACTTTTATCATAATAAACAAGTATATAAGATAAATTATGACATAAATAATTTTTTCATAATATTTTATAACAACATCTTTGGTGTCAAATTTCTAGCGCCCATAAAATTATATATAAGAAAAAATAATATTGTCACAATAATATTCTTGTTACTATATTAAATTATTTTATGATAAAATTATTTTATCGCAATAAAATAACTTTTTTTTTATAAAATAATTTATCACAATAAATAAAATTAAAATTTAAACATAAAAATAAAAATAAAGTTGAATTTGAATTTATTTAAATAATTTAATCATTTTAAAAAATAAATTTATATTTTTTTTGCTTTAATTAGTCTATCTTATATCTATATAATAATAATAATAAAAGTTATCTTTTTTTCTTTAAGTCCATGGATTGATTGGGGTACATTACTGAATTGATACATTCTGATAAGTCTCGACTCGACCCATTAGATTGATTCAAATTAAACTTGAAAAGTTTTGAATCATTTCAAATTTGAGTCATTTTCAAGTTTATCTTGATTCAAATCATTTTTTTTTTGGGTGAATTTGGATTGAATTTTGATAGGATAAAAAGTACCATCTTATAGATATTTCAATCTTAATGTTGATATTCTTCTCTTTACGCACCCATTTGCTCTTTTTATTTGTTTATTTTTTAATGTGTTCTTTTTTTATTCTTTAAATAATATCGTGAAATCACTTTTATGTTTCTTTTTTTTCATATTTATTTTCTTGCCAAAATGTGAGAGTCAAGATGAGTGCCTAATAATTTTCCATATTAACAAAATGATTTTTTTGATTAGACATGGTCCATGTTGAAAAACATTTTTTTCTTCGAGTCATAGAATCGGAATTTCCCTTTAATTTTAAGTGCTATAAAGTATTTTAAAAAATAAATGCTAACTATTTCAAATCACTTTCGAAAATAAATTATGAGAGATATTTCAACCCTTTCTCCAAAACCCTCCTATCGTAGCTTGATGACTATGCTATGGTAGGGACATTTTCTTTACTATAAGGGAATTAAAGTCTCATTTTTGGCAAAGACTAAGAAATTAAGCAAAGGATCATAAAGATGAATTTTATTTGTATAAAATCTTCATGTATCATTTGTATGTTTGCGCATTAGATTAGGAAATCTTAGATAAATGTAGCATTCCTAACGTCTAGGTATATTCACACTTTAATCCTATGTTTGAAAAATTATTTAGGAAAAAAGAAAAATAAATTTTACTTTTTTTTCATTTATTTTTCATTTTTGTATTTGGATAAAGAAGAAAGCATGAAAAAAAAAATTTATCTTCCTTCCTTCAATAAAGAAGTATAAAAGGCAAGAATGTAAATTTATAATAATTTTTTTTAATCATCATATTTTCTCTTTATTTTGAAAGAACAACAGAAAGATGAAAATAAGAGTTATTTTTCGTCCATTTTCAAATAATGAAATGTTGCAATGACTCTTTCCACATAAAAGATAAAATTTTAAAGTAACTTTGAGTTAAAATATTTGAATACTATTTTTGTAAGAATTTTAGAGTCTCCACTTACACTATGTTTATTATAAACAAATTCTATGTATTTTTTTTATAAAATAATATTTTGTGTATTTAGTATAAATAATAATATTTTGTGTATTTAGTATAAATGATAATTCATTTGCAATTCTATTTCTTCAATTCTTTGAATTGTTATAATTAAATCAAGTTTTATTAAATTCGATAAAATTTACTAATAAATTCTAAAGTTATAAAAAATTTTTCATTATGACAAAAATATATAGTTAAAATTTATTTTTTTTTGCTCTACTTTTTTTTCTCTTTTATTTTGTTTTCACTTTTTCTTCTCTTTCTTTATTCTCGCTTGATACTCTTTTTTCTCTTTTTATGTCTTTTTCTATATTTGTAAAAATTTTAAAAAAATAACAAAAGGATAGTTTTATAAAATAAAACATTTTATTGAATTCTACAATTAAACTAAATATAAAATTCATCTCATTTGAAATAAATTCTATTTTTATTTTATAGATACCAAGCATAAAAATTCATTTACAAATAAATTCTATAAAAAATTCATTTGTAAATAAAATGAATTATAAGTTAAATTAAGCCAAACAATCTGTTAAGATTCTTTAAGCCATACTAATGTAATAATGCCTGTATTTCATCTCTTAACTTATCAATGTTTTGCTAATATTTGCCTATGTTTGTTCCATATATATGTCCATATCTAAACCATATTTATCCTTGGCGTGGAATAAGAGTCAAGACCTTAGCTAGCACAACAACTAAGTTAGATAAAAGAGAGAAAATAAAAATAAATTTAAATATGATTAAATGCTTTTTCTCTAGGAAAACACTGATTAAAGATTTTTAAATTCTATAAACTCAAGCTCAGTATTTGGTTGGTGATTAAAGAAGAATGCAAGAAGAAATTCTAGCCCATTTAAAAGCCCAATATCCAATCCCACCCAACGCCTTAAGCCTAAATCCACTAAATCCTTCCAAATCCTATTTATGTTGAGAATATAATTAGTTCATCAAAAAAAAAAAAAATTTTGATTCTTTGTTGAAAAAAAATATTTGATTCTAAAACGGCTTATGTACATTAGCTTCTTAAATCCTATATGAGTAAATTTCACTTAGATGTTTATAATTTTGTCTTGCTAACTTAGAATTGTGCACCATTTGGTTTGTTACAAACTAAATTTCTTGAGCTTTCTAGCTATATATTATACTTCATGTAACTTATTCAGAAAAATTCTACAATTCAATTCAAATTTCGCCCTTAATTTTTTATATCTTTGAATCACGCTTGTATAATTTCATATTTTCTTTTTCTTTTTTGAAAACAAACAAAAACTTCATTAAACTGGAACATCATCAAACAGTAAGGCACCAATGAACAAAGGTGCAACATGCCAAATAGAGGGACTAGCGTGATAATGGGATGCCTTGGCAAGAGCATCAGCAACACCATTAACTTGTCTCTTCATGAAACACTACAGAATACTCATAACTAGTGTTTAAGAGCCTACGACATTCACTAATTGGCAATCCAAACTCTGTGATATCCTCCCTACCGAAAAGAACAACATCTACCACCACTCTCACATCAAGTTAAAAAATAATCTCTCTAACCCAAAGACAATAACCATGAAAGAGCCCCGCGAAACCCAATTGCTTCTGCAATGCGAGCTGAAAAACAACAGGTGGCAGACTTAAGTCATACAACAGACAAACTGACCTTCATAGTTTCGAACAACACAACCAAAACCAGAACTGCTAGCATCCCTATTAATGTATGCATCAACATTGCACTTCAAATAGCCCAAGGCAGGCTTACACCACTTTAACACTTGAAGCTATACCAGCACCCAACACGTAACCCTTGGCTTTTTTTAGCCAGAGTCCAATCTGCCAAAACGAAAGAGCAATAGAAACAGCAAAACTAACGCAATCCAGTTTTACCTCGCCAAAGTAGCTCATTTCTCTCCCGCCAAATACACCACAGAACTGCTACAATTTTAGCTGACATAACCTTATCAATATCGCAGAAAATCATGTCCAGCCACCCAGAAAAATCATCCGCTTGAAATTGATGAACATTAATATCAGCAGTATCCCAACAAGCAATCGCAAAATTGTAATCAACAAAAACATTGCAAAAATGCTCTCCATATTTATTGCAAAAGACACACTGATTAGGAACATCAAATCCCTTCAAACACAAGGGATCCCTAGCAGGCAAACATCTGCTACTCAGACGCCACATAAACACCTTAATCTTAGATGGGGCCTCAAGCTTCCAAATCTTCCTCCAAAAACTCATTACTTCCTGCAGAAGTTCCATGAACATTAGTTCTCAATAAACCTCTATAGCCCGACATTACAAAGTAAAGTCCATTCCGTTCCAAATTCCAGATTAACAAATCCTCCCTCAAGTTTGAAATCAACGGGATGGAGAGAATATCAATCACATCAGCTTCCTCAAACAAATCAACAATCAATTCAACGTCCCACTCCTTACAATCGAGAATAAATAAGTCATTAACGACTAATTCTTCCATACCTAGTGGACATCACACAGTTCCTATCACCCAACCTCCACCTACAACCTATCTCAAGCACATGTTTTGCATTCCAAATGCTGTTCCAGACAAAATAGGGATTGGATCCCAAATAAGAAGAAAGGAAATCCCCTCTAGGAAAGTATTTTGCTTTGAGAACCTGACTAACCAAAGCATTTGGTTTAGAAATAAGATTCCAGGTCTGCTTTCCCAAAAGAGCAAATGGAGATCTCTGAAACCCATCCCACCTTGATCCTTATGCAGACATAATTTATTCTAATCAAACCAATGAATACTCTTTTCACCATTCACTTTCATACCCCACCAAAACAAGTTCGTCATTTTTTGCAACTCGTCACACAGAGAATAGGGAGGAGAAAAGAACTCATACAAAACAATGGGATAGCTTGCCCTACCAATTTAATTAACACCTCTCGCCCAGCTTGAGACAACAACTTACCCTGCCACCCTTGTTACCTGCTCTACAACCTATCTCGTAAAAAACCAAACACTACTCTCTTCTTCCTACCAATTCGAGAAGGCAACCCCAAATAACGCCCAATATCGAGGGGATTAGAAATATGCAATAAGGCTGAGATATCATTACGAACATCCACAAAGACATTAGAGCTGAAGAAAATCCCATACTTATGAAAGTTAATTGCTTGCCCTGAATCCTTCTCATAAGCGTGAAAAATACGTTACATAGTACTTGCCTCTCCAACATCTGCCTTGAAGAAAAAGAAGCTATCGTCAATGAAAAGAAGATGAGAAATAGTAGGAGCTCTACGACAAACACAACAACCATGAATATCCCGTTTAGCCTCCGCTTATCTGATCAAAGCTGACAAACCCTCAGCCCAAAATACATAAGGGGAAAGAGGGTCCCCCTGCCGTAACCCTCTGAGGCGTAATCGGCCTCACCACTTGACCATTGATCGAAACCGAATACTGCACTGAGGAGACGCACAACATTATCCACTGAATCCATTTGATATCAAAACCCATTTTTTCCATCATACACTGCAAGGCCTTACTAATATCAATCTTAACAACAACCTCCCCCGTTTTGCCCCTAACTTTCCTCTTCATGTAATGAATAATTTCAAAGGCAGTAATAACATTGCCCTGTATAGATTGACCCAACACAAAAACGGACTGAGAGCAAAAAATTATACTAGGCAAATAGCAAACACCTTAGCCACAATTTTGCACAAGACATTGCATAAAAAGATAGGCCTCAAATCTTTCATGAAAGATAAGACTATCGCATTTCGGGATTAAAATAATGATTGTATGAGTCAGATCATCAGGAAAAGAATTACCCTTCAACTAGCTACAACAAGCCTCAAATGCATCCTGTCCAAGTAAATTCCAGAAACGTGGCTAAAACGTAGGATTTAAACCATCCGGTCCTAGAGACTTATCAGGATGCATTTGCATAATAGTTACACGAAATTCATCGATATGAAAAGAGGCAATAAGAGAAGCATTATTTGCAACTGAAACCCTCGAAGTTACAGCACTGAGGTCAACCTGCTCCTCCCCCGAAACCACATCAAGGAGCTTAGCAAAATCCATCTTAGCAACCACACACAAACCTTCCTGATCCTCCACCCACACTCCATCATCATTAAGGAGACGTGAAATTTTATTTTTCCTCTTTCTATCTGAAGCCATAGAGTGAAAGTACTTTGAGTTTAAATCCCCACTCTGTAGCCAAAACGTCTTAGCACGTTGCTTCCAATATACTTCCTCCCGTAAAAGCAAATTGGAAAGGTTACAACGCTGCTCATTAAGCATAGAAGTTGGATCATCAGAATTTTCGCAAAGATTCAATAGTCGCTTTGCATTGTTTAATCTTGTCCATAAACGGCATACGAAATTCACAACTCCAACTCCCCATAGAATCTGAACACTGCCCCAAATGATCGAGAATCGTATAAGAATGTGAACCCGACCAACTATCCTCTACAACTTGAGCTAATCCTTCCTCACTCAACCATTGATTCTCAAAGCAAAAGACATACTTAGGGGAGTTACTAGGCAAAGGACACACAACTAACTCAATCGGAGAATGATCAGAAACTGCTGCCACTAAATTCCTGAGGCGTGCATTAGGAAACAACAATAACCAATCATCTGAGACAAGAGCTCTATCCAACCGTTCTTGAACCCATAAACTTGTTCCACGACCTCTCTCCCAAGTATAGGCATACCCCTCCATAGGCATGTCATGGAGCGAACAGGAAGAAACAACATCCCTAAATCCTCTAAACAAGAGTTCAAGATAATCAACACCTCCTCTTTTGTCTGAGAGATAAAGCTGGTCATTAAAATCCCCTATCAAACACCAGGAAAGAGAGGAAGTAGTCTTCAAATTACAAATAGGAACCCGAGATACCCATCTTTAACTTCTATCAAGCATACCCATAATAATCCGTACATCTCCAAGTCACACCGTTGATTCCAACACACTTCATATCAATATGATGTCTAGACAAACTAAGCAAAGAAAAAGCACCCGCATCGCTCCAAAGAAAAGCCAAACCACCACTTCTGGCCTCTCAATCAATAACAAAATAACCTTGAAAACCTAATTTATTCTGAATTTCAACAATCTTATTTTTGTGTACAAGAGTTTCAATTAAGAAAATAAAATCAAGATGTCTAATTTTGGCAAGCTCACACAAAACTAACACTGCCCGTGGGTTGCCAAACCCACGATAGTTCCAGCTAAGGCCTATTGCTCCCGGCAGGCCCAGGTTTTGGGTCCCGTCGATTTTGCAATAATATTCGAGGAGTCACCCACATGAACTAACTCCGTATGGTTATCAGTCTCCCGAGCCACTTGCGAATCACCATCCAGAACCATTCCATCTTGTTGGGCATCTTCTTTCCCTTTCCTAACCCCTTTCCTAGCCTTCGCCGATCCAACTCAACATCCTCACCCACCAAGCTGTCCACGGGCCTAACTCTGAGCCAGCTCAATTATTTCCATTTAAAAACACCTTCCCCCCTCTTACTCACATTACCCGCGTTAACGATTTGCTCGCTGAAGGAGAAGTCACAATCTCCTTATTAGTAGGAATTATCGTTGATATATTTTGACCCATTCCCACTTTATTCGACATTAAATGAGTCGTTCGAACATTCAAGTTATAAACCTCATCCCTCCCATCACGCAATCACCGGTCTCCACCCTGGACAACACCCCGTTGAGACGGCGCCTTAAGCCAACTAACCCATTCACGCTTTAGCTCACTCTCCGGCATTGTAACATCAATTCACAGAATTGTTCAGTATGGTCAAGTTTACCACACAGAAAACAAAAATAAGTAATTATCTCGTAGCGAAAAACAAACCAAACACCAATCATTGGTTCCTTTCTTGATGTGTTTCCATCGTTTGAGAGGCAAACGAACATCAATTCAGGCCTTCAAACCCATATAATTGCGCCATAACCCACTGTTATTGCTAGGATCATAAGCAACAAACTCCCCAACAAAATTCCCTAATTGGCGTCCCACCACTTCCGACATATAACTAACAAGGAGATCATACACCTGAACCCATAAGGTAACATGAAACAAAGGCACATCAGTGAAAACCTCTCCTTGATTCAATTGATGTAATAGCAATATAAAGCCACCAAACGTCCACGGTCCTCCTTCTAAAACCCTCTTCAAGTCCAAAGTATGAAAGAACTGAAAAAGATACAGTTGTTCAGACAGATCCTTGATACAAACACCACGTCCAGGCCCCCACAGACTCGCCATTCTATGTTTCATAGAATTAAAGTGGATGTGTTTATCTGTAAGAAATCGCCCAACCAGACATAAAGTCATTGTACTCAGATTTATGCTCCGCACTCCCTAAATCCAGAACCAGTTCTTCATCTTCTTCAGCCGATAAAGTTACCCATGATAGCCACGAAAAGGCATAAAAAGGAGAGAAAAAACCAGAATTCTCAGCAAAGGAGAGAAAAGATATAATTTTCATATTTTCAATCTTTAAATTTTTTTCCTATCATGAATTCAATATTTATATTCATCAACTTTATTTTGATTAACACATCTGATTCGAACCTTTTTATTTCAATATATTAACGATTCAAAATTTTCATTACTTATCTTGATTTTGTAAATTTTGTTTAAAGTTTACAAAGGTTTCAATTGAGTCACAGTATTAAAAATTAATTAGAATTTTAGCTCATTAAATAAAATGAACTAAAATTAAAAATACTTATATTTTACGATTATGTGGAAAGGTGAGAAAAAAAAAAGAGAAAAAAAGAAGGAAAAAGGAACATCATTATAAAATATGAAATTTTAGTTTAATTTCAACCAATTTTAGCCATGAATAAAGTTGCTTAAAAATGAAAACCAATAAATACATTTATTGTTTGTGAATTAAATTATGGAATTGCAACAAATTTTGAACTTTTTAGCTCCTTAAGACTATACATATAGAGAGAGAAAAGGAAATCCTTGTATCACTGTTCCTGTAACTGTGACACAGAATTCATTCCTTTATTATTATTATTGAATTTAAGGTCTTTAATTTTAAGAAAGGGGCCAATATTTCTTGGATATGGTAGTAAATTGAGCTTTTAGCCTTGATGTTATTGATTTTTTTTTAAAAAAAAATGTTTGCTTCCTAATTTCTGACTGTTGGTATTGTTAATTATTTTAAGTCATACAACTATAGAAAATGTCGATCTTACAAAATTTAGAAAAATATAAATTTCAAAATTTGACATAATTATAATTATTTTTAGACTATCTATTATTATTATTATTATTACAATAATCAATTAAATCTATTTTTTTTGAGTGACATGTGATTAATTACGCCCATATAAGTCATATAAGTCACGACCTATTAATTGCATGATCAGTTGTTCATGAATGATGGATGATTATGCTAGGAGCCATGATAAATTAATTACTAAACTAGTTATTAGTAAGAGCGGAGGGATGAATTCGATGGGAGTGATTAGTTACAAGGTTAATTATTAATATAGAAAGGAGATGAATTTTCAGCCATAAAAATACCTGTCGTTTTTAACAGTATTTGAATCTTGAACAGTTAGAATTTCAATAATTGTACGCATTATTATTGGATTGTACTTGAAATATAGTTAAAAACCTGATGATAAAGCAATGTAACTACAAGATTTATCATTGTATCTATTAATAACTATTTTGATAGACCATTTAATTTTTTTAATTATAAATTTATACGTTTCATTTTTATAAAAAATTGTTTCGGCATATTATATTTTGATTAATTATTTATAGCATATAGTTAGTAAAATTTAGATTTGATGATGTTATACCATTAAGATTAATTTCCACAAATATATATTTTGATTAACAAAAAAAAAAAAGACTAGAATTCACAGAAATTTGAGCAATAGTGATTTTATTAAAATATAATTTAAAACTAAACTTAGTAATTATGGTGATTCAAAATAAAATTTGATAATTTACACCATCATAGTAAACTTTACCATTAAATCATTCTATAATTATATGCATTAATTAAATTTTAATATAAAATAATACTTGGTAGCAATATTATATAATAAAAGAATAGCTCCCATTTGTTTTTTTTATTCCAATGGTACATTTAAGATCGTAAATCAAGATTTTTTTTTTAATTTAGTAGAATGGATATAAGAGTAATCATGCACAAATTCGAAAATTCGTGAAAAGTGTCAATTTTGTAAAATGTGTCTTCATATGTGTGTGTATATATATATAATTAAATAATGCTAAATATAATATCATTTGACTAGTAATTAAAAAATTATTTATTTAATTTTTAAAAATAAAAAACAATTTATTTCTTTTTTAAAAAATTAGTTGAAGTATTTTTTACATCATGTATGATAATTATATAATAATCATATTAATAGATAATAATAGTTTTTAATTTGAATTTTAAAGTTTGACTAATTTTTAATAAAATTATTTATTTTAAAAGATTTAAATATAATTCTAAAAATCCAAGATTCATATTTTTTTATTTATATATATATATATATATATATATTTTTTTTTTTACATTAAGCCTAACAAAAATTGTAAGAATCATAATGTAAAAGAGGAGAGACATGTGGAATCAAAATCCCCTCACTGGGTGTCTTCTTCCTCTGTATCTGATCTAAACACGTTTCATGCACTGCCTCTGCCTGAAACATACGCAAACCTGACATCCCAAATTTACAAAAACAAAAATCATTACTTTTTCTTCCGCTCTGTAACCCAAAGAAATCAGAACCATGGCAGATGACGCTTTGCTAAGCAAAGAGACCCACGAGAAAGCTAAAGACAAAAAGAAAAAGAAGAAGAAGCGTGGAGGTAGTAAGAGGAAGATGACACCCGAGCAGACTCTGGCTTTCAAGGCTGTGACCGAATGGGTTTACTTGGATCAGCCTTCTCCTTTGGTATCCTCTGCTTGTGTGGTTGATGATTTTGGGGTGCAGAAGATTATGGGGCGAGGTGGAGAAAGGGTTGTCTTTGAATTGCATTCTCACTCTAAATTTAGTGATGGCTTCTTGTCTCCTTCCAAGCTTGTGGAGAGAGCTCATGCGAAAGGGGTACGTGGTTTTCGACTCATTTCCTTCCATTTTTTTTTTAAAATTTGAAATAGAAAAGCTAAACTAGAGAGGGTGTGTTTGTTCCTGCTGGTTATGTCCTTTTGCTTTTTATGAATGGGCAAATGAAATGGGTTTTTGTTATACCGTGTATCTTACTCAATGGTTTTATGGTTTTTATCCTGCAAGTGAAATGGATTTGTTCTACGTTTATTTTGAATGTTTAATGAATGGATAATTTAGGCTTTCAAAATTGATGCCATTAATTCTATCATTCAAAAAAAAAAAAAAAAGTTGAGGCTCTTGTTATTTTTTAATTATTATTCAAAGTGTTTGTGGAGGATATTCTACCACATTTTGGTATTTCGGGGGGGGGGGGGGACTTGGTTCTACGGCTGCAGCCTAGCCAGATATGATTTACATGTATGATACATTTTAAAATAGATCACCTCTTCAAGCCTATGAAGAAAAACCCTAACAAACTGGAGTGTTCAAGTTGTCGAGTTAACTGGGTTTCCCTTGCTTTGGGCTTCAACGTGAGAAATCACAACCTTGACTAAATTTTGAAGTCTAATTCTTTTAGTTGACTGCAAACATTTGTTCTTACTTTTGCAAAGATTTAATCAGGATACCGTTCAGAACAGGTGAAAGTTCTTGCTTTGACAGATCATGATACAATGGCTGGTATCCCTGAGGCTATAGAAGCAGCTCAAAGATTTGGCATCAAAATAATCCCAGGTGTTGAAATCAGCACACTTTATTCTCCAAGGTATTTTTATATCATTAATGTACTCATTCGTTGTTTGGCCGTTAGCTGTAATTGTGCTCTAGGATTGCTTATTTTTTCTTAGAGTCTGGTCACAATGCCTGAATTGATTATCTTCATACATAAGGAGTAGATTACCTAGTGTTAAAAGATTTAAATATCATCACAAACCTGCCTTTTTCTTGTCTATTGCCATTTCTTGATAAGTTCTTGATTTTCTACACGTGTAGAAACTGCAAAAGATACATCAGAAATGATATCTCCGTGTAAATGATATTGTTTTTTTTTTTTGGGGGGGGGGGGATTAACAGCCTGTTTGGATGGGGATAAAAAAGGGTAATTAAGGGAAAGGTAAGGAGGAGGAAGGTACGACAATGATGACAAAGTGTATATATTAACCTTGCCCTTGTTTGGGAGACGAGTAAAGGGAAAGAGAAGGTAATATATATCTCCTTATTTGGGAGGAGAGGTAAGTAAAGGAAGTTTAAACAACTAAAGCATTTAAATAACTTTATAACTTTAAAATTATATATATATATATATATTTAAAATAACACCGATTATCAGAATATCCTAAAATCAGATTTCGGACCTTACAAAACGCTTTTCGCTTCTTTCAAAAATAGATTTCTCCTTTGCCCCCTGCCTTGACAACAATTTGTAACTACAACTACAAATCAATCACCACCTTACAAGTTTGAGTAAATGGAACTACCGAATTAGTCACCACCCTTACAATTTGTAATTATAACTATAAATAACTATAAATCAATCATCACTCTCACAATTTTGAGTAATTGGAGTTATCGAATTAGTCACCGCCCTTACAATTTGTAACTACAACTATAACAATTTTGAGTAACTAGAGTTACCAAATTAGTCAGTGCCATTACCCTCTACCAAAATAACACAATTATACTGGCAATGTTTGCTAGTACAAAACTCTTAAGAGTTAACTAAATGCATACTTCCTAATAATAGTTAGAATAATATAGTTCATGGTTAAAGGTACATAAGTTTTTCTAATACATTAATATGAAACTAAGGAAAGGTAAGGAGGTAAATATGTATTTAAGAAATTTTGTGTAGAGAAATATATATAAATATGATAGGTAAATATTTATTTAACAAATTATGTTTGAGAAATTAATTTTTTTCCGAAATAGCATTTCATATAATATTAAATTAAAATACCATAATTCTACTAGCAATGTTTGCTAATACAAAATTTCTAAGAGTTAACTAGATGCATACTTCCTAATAATAGTTAGAATAATGTAGTTCATAGTTAAAGTATACAATTCTATAAAATATAAAGCCTAATCTTATAAAATAAAAATCTAAGCATGTTGTATTATAAAATACATATAAAAAAATTGCAATTTTCATTTAATATCATGTGAGTATAGTGTACATAAAATATTTGGTCTCAATTCTTATTTGGCAAATTGCAATTTTCATTTCAATATCATGTAAAAGTTCAAACTAATGTAATTTTTTTTTCTTTATCAAGGTACCACAATTAAATTTATATGACTAAATATTTATTTTTTAATTTGACAATTTAATGATAAACTTGCAATATATTTGACTAAAAATGTAAATTAATTTTTTTTCATCTACAAATTATCATGAATATTAGAAAATGCATCCATTAAATTAAGATTAAGACAAATATAAAAATTTAGAAACAAAAATCAAGAAGTACTAACCTGTAAGAAAGAAGCAAAAAATAAAGAAGAGCACTCCAAGAATGGCAACCAAGAGAGAAACACTGATGAAAACAAATGAAGTTTTTAGGGTTTTGGGCTTTTATCTATTAATAAGGATAATTTGGAATTTGTAATTTTAAGTACGAATTAAACTGGAAAGACAAATTTCTTTTTTATCTAACATTCTCCTTCCCCTTCCTTACACCCCAATTTGGGGTGTAAGAAAAGTGACCCAAAATTTGGTATGGAAGCGGAAAGCTTCCCCTTCCTTTCCCATTCATTTTAATAACTCACCTCTTTCCAAATAAGGGTATAAACTTACTATTTTTTTTTTTTTACTTACCATTCATTCCCCTTCCTTACCTCCAATCCAAACAACCTGTAAATGAATGAAATTGGGATGTAGATAAGATATAATGAAATGGAAATATTTTGGGGTTCGTATTATGCAGGGAACTAATCCAACACTATGGAAAACTTGCAAGAGTTATGAAGGAAACTTTTAGGTAATGGCTATTTGCGCTCACTTGACTCTTCTTGTGCTTCACCATAAGTATTTGACTAACTTAATACCTAATAGATGTATTGACAAGGTTACCTCTTGAAAACATGGATATGCTAGTGTTTATCTCTCCACTCAGGAGTTAGGTGCCATTGCCACACTAGGTATTTTTGTTAAATAACAACTCTGCCATCATATCAATAAAAAAGAAAGATTAAGCTAGTAGAAACCTTTCTTTTGCTTTCTTTGTTTGTTGTCTTTTGCTATCATGCGAGATCAAGGACAAAACATTCCACAACTCATTCTTCTTTTTCTTTTTCACTCAAATTTTTAAATTTTTGTTAGGGAATTTTGAAAACTAATTTGATGGTGCTAAGAATTTGGATTTGTAAATGACATGAAGCAATGGTTAACTTTTAATAATACTTTCTACTTACTACTGAATATGGATGTTCTAACTATTTTTATAAATTCTTAAGTTTATTTTTATTCTTTGAATTATGGAATATGTTTTTTCTTGACAACTGTTGGTTCTAAAGGGCAAACTTTTTGTCCTATTATACTTGCAATGAGTCTTATTTTTCTTATTTAGATAGTTTAATTTTTTTGTTCATGCAAGATATGGAGGGGAATTGAAATAAAAAATATTTGAAACTTCATAGCCACTTCCAATTTATATATATGAACTCTTAAATACTAATTTTTTGGGTTAGTATGATTGGTAATTGTAATTGATATCTTTTATCTTGAAAAAACATATTTCATTTTTCGATTTATTATTTCTTGAATTATTATGATACTTAATAGTTGTTCTTCATTTTTCCCAATATAATTTATGAATATACTACAGAATGCTTTGCCTTTATTCTTAATATCTTGTTTCATTGCAATACTAATTTAATGTAGTTAATATTAATTATTACAGTTTGACCATTTATATTATTGTTTTACCTAGAATATGATATTGTTGATAGAAGAAGAATGGTTAGCAATTTAGTGTGGTAGGACTTATGTCCAATATATTGCTGTGATTTTTATCCATTTTTTTTTCTATTTGACTTTTTTTTTTTTTTTGGATGATGGCTCATTATGTTGTTATGAAGTCTTTTAAATATTTTTTTTCATAAAGAAAAAATATTTAAATAATTGATAAATATATTTTTAAAAAATTATAGAATAATGTATTTCCATATAGTATACATCAGAGAGAAATTTATAAATCATTTGAAATAAGCCTCTCAGCTTAAAGTTTATGTGGTAGAGCTATATCCTAACACCAGTTGTTTGCTTTTTTTTTTTTTTTTTATTTAAAAAAAATTAAAGAAGAATAGGAAAAAGCAGTTGACTTGAATACTACGAGACAAGGAGTAATAGCGGCAGCCGTTTAAGAAAACATTGTCTTGCTTTCTTACACTATGAGGATGGATTTGTCTTTTCTTTGTTAAGGGGTAACCTTGACATTGCAGCTAATAACTTAGTTAAACACTTATGTAAAGTTAAAGTTTCATGGTGGAGTGCGAGAAGACATATAGGGAGCGGAAATGGCTGCTCCCTAACTTTTAAGCTCATCTTTTATTGTGTGGTCATTGCTAGGAGGACTAATGAACGAGGGACAGAAAATTAACTGTGAGCATAGTTGTTGAATTAAGATTCAAATCAATAATCAAAATACTTATTCTGTGACTTGAGAATCAAGAATCAAACCAAATCATTAGATTCAATGCGAATTCTCAAATTCAATTAAAACAACATATATCCATGTAAAATAGACAAAATATATCAAAATATGACATATTTTGATAAAAATACTGATCACATGGCCCATTAGAAAGATGTTTGCTAGTAAAATCTGATCAAACTATAAAATGATAGGCTAAATTAAATGGTTATGACATATGGGCCTAAAACATGATGGTACTCTGACTTATCTACAGCTCTGATACTTGGGGTTCCTTTGATTTATGAAGCAGAAATCCTGAAGCAGATGAACCAGTGCACATTCTTGCATACTACAGCAGCGGTGGGCCTACAAAGTTAGAGGAACTGGAAAAATTCTTAGCTAACATTAGAGATGGCCGTTTCCTTCGTGCAAAAGATATGATCTTGAAACTCAACAAACTCAAGTTGCCTCTCAAGTGGGAGCACGTTGCTAGGATTGCTGGCAAAGGAGTTGCACCTGGGCGACTGCACGTAGCTCGGGCTATGGTCGAAGTGGGCTATGTCGAGAATCTGAAACAAGCTTTTTCCAAATATCTATATGATGGTGGACCTGCTTATTCCATGTAATAATGTAGTGCTTTTGTTATTAACTGATCATAGTTAATTTTTATATGGAAAACTGATGGATGGGAAGTTTTTGTCTGTTCTGCATCAGGGGAAGTGAGCCTCAAGCTGAGGAAGCGATAAAACTCATATGTGAAACAGGAGGTCTTGCAGTGCTGGCTCATCCATGGGCATTGAAGAATCCTGTTGCGGTTATTAGACAGTTGAAAGATGCAGGCCTTCATGGGTTGGAAGTTTACAGAAGTGATGGAAAACTGGCAGGCATGTTATGGTTACTCCGTAACCCTTCGTTGCCTCTCCTTCCAAATCTTTATCTATTATAATTTGAAGTTTCATATTTTATTGTTTTTTGCATAGCAAATGCTATGAACTCAAACATGTGCATCTTCTTGAATTTCAAATACATATGACATTAATGAATATTGCTTAAGGGGAAAACCATCGATTTCACTATGGAATATGTATCTGAACTTAATTGATGCATGTTAATTAAAATTGTTCTTCAATTCAGCTTTCCAACTTTGGTTACTGAAAGATTTAACTTTGATTTCAGAGTAGGTATATCAGATTGAGAATGGTTATATGTATTGTCAGAGAGACTGACAGAACATGGCCTACATTGCTTCTGTTATGTTGCTTCGCAGTCCAAACAGTATTAGCCAAAATGTCAACTAGGAGTGCCCATGTTTTGCATAAAATTAATTCCCCTATTGGTGCTTTGTGTCTGAATGATTGATGTCATTACCTCACTATTTGATCTATGAGGGTTTTTTTTATTTTTTTAGTTACAATGGTGCTGGTGCTATTTTTATGTGCACCTTGAAGTTTTGAGTGTAGTATGCTTGAACTTCAAAATCTAGTTGTTATTTATTTCAAATTCAAAATATAAGGTGTAGCAATAGGTCCTACTCCACTCAGTGATCTGCATGAAGATATTCATAGGGGAAGTCAGGTCGGGAAGTGGAAGTTCCTAGGCAGTGGACTTGCCAACTTCTTTAATGTAAGGAAAGTTCCTTCCTTTGATATAGGTAGGTAGTTCTATTTGGTGAAGAAAAAAAAAAAAAAGGGGCCTACTAAAGTAAATGTTATACTTCCCCGGAATTGAACATGTGAACTAAACTCATTTGGTCTTAATTACTTACTCAGAAGCTGACTGTCCAGGAAGTAGGCATTTTGTACCTAACAAGGCCTTGCTCATATCAACGATGCATCTCCTATCTCCCTAGTTCTATTCAGCTATTCTCATGAACAATACTCAGGTTTTCAGTTACAGATCAGTGGCATTTTGGTGGTATTATTAGGACTCTCTGAATGCATGAGTAATCTTTGTTGATTGTTAACTTTGTGATTGAATTGTGAATTTACAATTTGTCTTTGGTTTCTTTGAACAGTATACAGCGACCTAGCAGATGTTTATGGTCTTTTGAAGCTTGGAGGGTCAGATTATCATGGAAGGGGTGGAAATAGTGAGTCTGAACTGGGAAGCGTCAATCTTCCAGTGTTGGCTTTGCATGACTTCCTCAAGGTTGCTTGTCCAATCTGGTGTGCTGCTATACAAGATAATCTTGAGATTTACGCAGAGGAGCCATCTGATTCTAATCTAGCAAGGCTAACAAGGTTTGGGAGGATGAGAATTTCAAAGGGAAATTCTCCCATGAGTTGTGGCACTGATTTGATTGATTGTTGCTTATCGTCATGGTTAACAAAGGAAGAAAGACAGAATGCTGTTTTCGATGCCATTAAGCTGAAGCTTTCCCATGTCTCAATTAATTAGGGAGGGCTTCATGTTCCTATAAAGATTAAATAGCTGAAAACTGATACTTCCCTGTACCAATTTTTTTTTTCATGATGATGGTGAGATAGCTAGTTCATCTTTTCGTTTTGGTGTTTGTCCAATATCTGGTGAATACAAACCAGATTATTTTTAGAGCTTTTGCATTCAATCTTTTTCATTTCTTTTAGGAATTAGATTTGCCTAGAAAACAAAATGTTAGGGATGGGATGGGACTTGAATGATGCAAAAGCAGAGTACTTTCTTTAGTTATGACTCTGAATTAGTTGAGGCTTTTTGCTTTTAACTTCATTATTTTGTAAATTTACCATCAATTTTTCACATTTTTTTGCAATTTGCCACTTGAATTATAATTCTATATCATACTTTATAGTACTTAAACTAGTAAACATTGCCTATTAATTGATTTTTTTTTTTTTGTGCAATAATGAAACTTGCATATAATTCAACCTGCAGGCGCAGCGAAATCAGCGACAATAACAGCTATGGTATAATGACGTCAAGTAGATTACCCTGTAGTAGGGAATTGACTTCAAAGTTGAGGCCCAAGGTTTCTGCAATAAGCGGCGTATGAGAGATGATAATGGGACCCTGAACCGGCAAAAATAAGTTCTCTAGGATGATTTCGAACAACAGACCCTTAACCTGTTTCCACAGCTGAAAATTGCTGCATTGAACTTTTGTGTCATAACTCTTGAAATCGCATCCATGTAAAAATACAATTACTTGACATTTCCAGTGTATATGAAGAATAGACATGAAATCATGTTCGCCAAAATAAATAATAAAATAGGAATGCCAAAGTGATTTGGTTACTATCTTTGTTGGATAATGTTGTCTTCAAGCAATCAAGTTATAGCTTTCCAGCTTCCTAGTCAAGTGGTAACTCACCTAAAAATTCCATTATTTTCTTGCCATCATTATGATTATAGTAATTTGCATCAAAAGAGTTGGATTCTCACCACCACATCAAATTCCAATAATAGCATAGTTCTTGTATAATCGAACGGCCTACACCTGCCCTATGAATGGACAGTTCATTGTACAGATGAACATCAGAAGAGTTGGATTCTCACAGAAGGTTTTTTTCTCTAATATCATCTCCACTAGCTTTTTTTTACAAACAAGGTTTAATTTGGTATTGGAGTGATCGATGTGCACCACAACCGCCTTAACTTACATTTGCCTTATTGTGCATGGTCATTCTCGCAGCTTTGTGATCAAGGACCATCAGAAAATAATTTTACAATACAGCAGACGCACCATAGGCAGTCAGCACGACAATTTCGAAGCGCATTGATACCAAAGAAACAGAAACTTAACCTGTACCCGTTTTATTCCAACATTTCACCAACAGAAATAGAACGAGTCAAGTATCATAGCAAGCAGCAATTACCCAGTAAATCAGCATACCTTATATTTATGAATAGCTGATATCATGTACAAGTAACCCAAAAAAAAAAAAAAAAATCTTTCTTAATTAATTATAAAATTTTCAATTAATTTTATAAATAATTAAATTAACAATATAATTAAACTATTTTCATGAGTAGATAATATTTTTAAAATCTAAAAATTTAATAATTTAATAAACAAAATAATGCCAAACATGCTCTAAATCTATCGAATACCTTATATTTATGAGAGTAGATTGGCATTGCCATACAATTCTAACTACAGCATGTTACTAGTTTACGGTTAGGCCATAGACAAATTCATTATAAAAAATTTTTTTTCGTTCAAAGAAAGTGAAAGTATAACAAATCACAGATACAGTTCTGATGCTACCTCACCCAAAAAAAAAAAAGGAAAAAAAAAAGAATTACAGAATAGCTTATGAATTAACTGTTAGCTTACTCAATTTGACTCACTATCGACAAGTCAAATAGCATTTACTTCAGCGTCAGAATCAAACTTCTCTTAGTTTCTATTTTAGATCATCCTATTTCTATGCAAATATATCCCGTCCTTGTTGACTAGTGCCTCATTACTTACCAGAAGCAAACAGCTCCAGTATTCTGCAACAAACTCTTAGGCATACCCATCTTTGAAATTTCCTGCAAGCTCTTGCCATCTAAATTGGATTACTGGACATTGATACAAAACTTATTAACAAAATTCATTTGATTAAAGACTAGTCGGGGTCATATTCTAACATCTATGGCCTACAACTTTTAAACCGACAGCAACCAAGAATGGATAATGTCAATAGATCGAAGGCTCTTGAGAAGAACCAATTCCATTGTTTTCCACCTTTCAACAGCATAGTGCAGAAAGTCAACCAAAAATATCATCTGAATTTGCCAATATCCACTTTTTTCCTGATTGCTCTTCGACCATGATACACAAATGAATCTACTATCCCAGCAATTGTGAAAATACCTAAAGAAAGAAACAGCGTCTTAATTACTGAGATAAAAAAAAAAAAAAAAAGAAAATAAAGAATGATAGCAAAACAAGCATCACAACCACAGCACAAAGGGTAAAAAAATATAATCACTAATAGCTTGGTGGTAAAAGCCCCCAACGTGGGCTTTGGGACTAACTAGGTTCTGAGTCACTCTGTTGGAAAATCAAATGCCAAGTGCCGCTCTAATATAAGACAGGAAGCACTTTAGCGTCACGGAGTGCCCCATTAACTAACTACTAGACCCTCTCAGCTAACCATTGATGTATGCAATTTGTCCAAAAAAACAAAAAGGGACATGAGGTAAACCATTTGGCATTTACCAAGGCACAAAAGAAGAAACGCAAAAAATGTTTGACATCCTAGGGTTTCTGCTTTCTGAAGTAAATAATTGATACCATACTGCAAAAGTAACACCGCAGTGTGTATTTTACAGTCTGTTAGGCAAAATTTCACCAACTTGGCTAAGCTTTAGTTGATTTTCAATCTAGTTGGAGTCGGCTAAAATATTTCAAGCTCAGCAACTAAAACATAGCTGTACTGATAGTCCCAAAGTTTCCACCTCTTATTTTTTATTATATTGAAATTGGAAAAAACATTCACAAATGCTAAAAATTGAGTTACCAAATTAAAGCTCAAGTGAAATTAAATTTGTTTCACAAAACAATTTTCAACTACGTTCAAACAATTGGATTAGGTAAATATGGTATGATTTCATCAATAGGAAATAAGTTTTCATCTAAGAAATAAAAAAACAACATTATATGTGCTTCTCTTTAGATTATCGCAAGTCATAGTGAAGAATACGAGTCTATAAGAATGATGAAGACAGAATACCTCCAATTATTGCACAAATATTTGTGATGAAGTGTACAAAGGAAATGTGCTCCTCTTTAAAAATCACCTGCAGCACTCAAACAAATAATAAGAAACACCAGGTGGATGATCCTCTAAGAAAGTACCACAAGATTGACATTGAAAACACAATCAATTTAACAACCATTGTTGTTAGACTCTCGTATCAGGATGAAATCAAAAGAATTTCCATAATCAAACAAAAGTTGTCTGAAACCAAAGCTTCATACATGGTTTAAATGCATAAAAATCTTTGGCTGTGAAAAACAAAGATATTACATCTGTCCAAAACAGGAACCCAACATGCTTACTAAATGTATATAGAACACACCTTAATTGGAGAAAAGTCATAAAAGAAGAAAACTCCAGCAGTATCAGGTTGCATAAATTCTGATTTTTTGAAATGCTCTGTTACTGAGAACTGTAGAATAACCATCCATCCTAGTTCATATTAGCATATATGACCAACGAATAAGACAAAAACAAATAGATGTGCACTATTTAGAGTGTTTAGTACTACCTGGTTTGACCGGACAGTATAGCCTCTAATATTAGTGTATATTGTTGGAACCACCTACAAAATTAAAATAGTAAATCTATCTGAACATTGCCAGAACATAAAAAATAGGGGAGAAATGCAGACATGCATCGCATACCGCTCTTCATATGATATTGCTCATGAACAACACAATGAAAAACACACAAAATCAGTTTTGATAATAAGCACAATATCGAATAACAAAGTAACATGATTTGAATGGCTCTAATAACTGAAATTGTCAGATCCAACAGTTTTTATTTTTTGCACGTAAGCAAAAAGTACAACAGGCATGTACAAAGTTGGGTGAAGTTCCCCTTACAGTATCAAAAAATGGAAAGATACAAAATCTAAGCTAGCGTAGGAGACTCAATGCATTGTAATACGAACCTTGAGGAAATATTGGTGCAGACCAGTTTGTGCTTCATGCACCTGCTGTACCCTGAAAATGGCAAATAATTTATCAAAGCAGAATGTAGCAGAAGGTGACATCAATAAATAAAAAATGTTATAATATCGAAGGAACCTTATGGTAATAAGAGGAAGTCCAATATCAGTCATATACATACACATGCAAACAAATGCTTGAATCATTCTAACACACTTGCACAACCATGTATTACAGAACTTATAATTTCAATTATTCTGATGAAGATGTTGAGAAAGAATACATGAGCATTCTCCAAATTGAAAATAGCTATGCAAGAGAAGAAAGAAACAATTACCCATCTAGAGGATTTACCACACCAGGGAAGTAGTCACCAAAAGCAAGTCTATTGATCCTGTGACTTATCTAAATCATGCATCAGAAAGGTAATACAATTGTTACATTAAATTTTCATAATGCAAAAAAATTAAAAAAAAAAACAAAACAAAAGAAACAGACATGTAATAATTCCAAAAGGAATTTTTCAGTTACATCAAAATAATTTCAAGTACCAAGATGTTTCTTACATTATAACTATGTGATTCAATCGCTAGCAAATCAGTAATGTGAATGTTTGACAGATGAAAGCTTTTCCCTGGTGAAAAATGAAAATTTCCAGCCACTTTATTTACTTCCAGAGATCCATATAAATTACATCCTTCACCTACTTCATCTTTGATCTGCTGGAAAAAGCCTTCTCGTTTGCACTGAAACCAAAAGGGATATAAACAAATTCAGTGCTATAAGGCTCAGACATTAAAACATTTTGCAGTGTGTAAAAGTGAATAAGAAGCAGAAATTTTGCACTTGTTTAACAAAGACATTAATCGAATTTTGCAGCTTACATGGAGCTTGTTAAAGTTTTACCTATTATTTAACCTTATGCATATTCAAGAGTCATATAAAAACCCTGCACTATAAATATAGAATGCTGCCACTATTCTGCTTAACATTATAAAGCAATGGAGCATTGTGCACCAAAATGTTCCAGAAGGTCCAAGAAAATTCTTCCCTCTGTGGCTTCACATAATCCTCATCACTCATTATCCTCATTTCGGCATTCACTAAGGCTTTAATTGGTCATTCATGAAACTCTACTATTCATATCAAAACTCTGGAGACAGATCTACCACTCTTCATTTACCCCGTCCACTTTTTTCTCCTCTGAATTAAGTAGCTGCCTCAAAGCTTAAACCTGTCAAACTCCCCAGTTATTTTCATTAAATCTATTGTCATTGAAATGTTGCTCGCTTTAGAAATCTAAGAATAAGTATTCGAAAGTAATAGTGTGTCGTAGCCATGGCAAAGGGCCAGTTCTTTCCCGGGTTTGAACCTGGTAAAACCCAGCCCAGACTGTTGGTCCGGTTCCCCAAGCATGAAGTGCCCGGAACCTTATAATATGCGGTTCCGAGCCAAACCACAAAAAGAAAAAAAAAAAGGCCAAATTCAATAAAATTTTTTAAATTCAATAATATTTTTGTCTCCTTTTTTTAATAATATTTTCTAAACTCAATCATTTTGTTCAAATGTATTTTTCACTTTAATTTTTCAATGCAATATATAAGAACAAGCTTTTTATTTAGATATAATTATTAAAGAACCCTATAGATAAAAGTCTGGTTTGAATAGGAATCGAGTCAGTCATGAAATGACCCAGAACTGGAACAGGAATTGGCCCAAACTGTTTGACTAAGGGCCAGTTCCAGTTCAAGGTAAGCCCAAACTTGAACTGCTGATTCATGAACTGGAACTGGTGGTTCCAAACCGTTTGCCATGCCTAGTGTGAGGTGAAAGGGACTGTAACCTCAGCCAAAATACTTATTGGTGTTAGTCAATATTAAATTTCGAGAGTCAAATCCATACCTATGCTAAATACTTAAAAAGCAAAAGTGAGTAGCACTGTTGATTAGAGGTGGTAAATAGGTGGGTTAGGATGGGTATAAGTAGGGTCAAAATGGGTAGAGCGATAAATAACATTTTTACGCATTTATGACCCATTTAATATTTACATGGGTGCTCATACCTACTTAATTCCATTTGAACTATATTCACTCATTTACCTAATTAAAATTTAAATTATTTTAAACTAAATATTTTAACTTATTAAATATATTTCTTTTTATTTTTAAAATTTTTTGTTTATCATTTAAAATTTAAAATATTAATTATTTCTTTATTTTTTGTGAGAAAAACTAATAAATAATAAAAATATCTATTATTTTTATAATTAAAATTATTTAATTCTCATATAATTACTTTATATGACTTTAATATCAGATAAAAATGCAGAGAGTAATTTTTTAATACTTATTACTAATTTTCATAATTATATTATCTAATAAATATTATTGTTGATTCTCTCCATATACTGTCTTTGATTTGATTTAAATTTAAACTATAGCCTTCGCCATTTTTTAACTAAGTAGTTAACGTGTTCTATGGTTAGCCAACCTATCATTCACCAACTGCTGATAAATAGGGAATAAAGAAATATTATTATAAGAGTTTTGTTAATCTATTGAGAAATGTAAAGGAATAAAGAAAATAAAAAACATCTAAAAAATTTCAATGGAAAAAACATGAAATTTGAAGATATTGCACAAGAAAAAATATATGTTGTATAGTTATTGAACTATAACCCATTCAAGAAACATACAATATGAGCAATTTGAATTCGCAATGATGAAATCCAAATCTTCTTTACTTGATGAATAATCATTTTCAAAAGTCTAAATAATTTAGTAGAGAAACGTATAAGAACTGAAGAAGAAAAAAATGGTGATGCCATCAAGTTTACACCATGCAATTGCAGTTGTACCTTTACTTCATATTATTAATATTTATAGTTGAGAAAAATCAAATTATATATATATATATATATATATATATATATATATATATATATAAAATTTAAATGAATATTTATTATTTGTCAAATAATTATATTGATAATATACAATAAATGATAATATAATATATTTTTCTTTTATCATATGATAAGTTAATAATTAAACATTTAATTCATACAATTAATCCAAAAGAAAAATAGAGAAAATTTTTATATAAATAATTTAGAAAATTTTTTGTGTAAAAATAATTGAAAAAATTTAATAATTTTTTTATATTAGTCATTTTTAGGACGTTAGCAATAAACATTTAGTTTCTTATATAATAAGAAAAAATTAAATAGGTTAAAAAAAAATAGCTAATAAATACCATTATTGGATGTCTTTCTTTAAATAAATTATGTGAAATGACATTCATTTCAAATCAAATTTAAGTTATATATATAGAAATTCTAAAAATTTTTTTTTTTTTTGAAAATGCCATAGCCATCACATCACCATGAAGTTCTGCCCTTATTTTTATTAAATAATTTTAATATAAATGAATTTATTAATAAAATTAATTTTTTGCGTCACTTGCATAAATAATGATATAATATTTATTTTTAGTGATATATATATTTGTTTTCACTTTATAAAACCTTATAAAAGCTGTTAAAAGCTAGAGTGAGAAAGAAAAAATATTAGATAAATGGATACCCTTATCCAACCCATATTGATCTATATATTAATAACCCATTACAAATATAATTCACCACCCGTACCCATTTTTAAAGGGTGGGTATGAGTCGGTAAATGGGTATAGCTAGACTTTGCCGCCTATACCATTGATCATACATACAGACTGAGATCCACTATTAGTCCCTGTTAAGATCAAGGCCAGAGGTGTCATGCACTCACCTAAATGTCATAGCAGATTCGATTACAAAACAAGAAATGAAACGAAAAGAAAAAACTCCATTGTCTTTGAAAGTTAGATAACACCACGTTTTGCATGCCCATTTCTTAATATATGGGTACCCAACTTTCTCATCCACTGATCCAACCCCTCTCCCTATATATATATATATAAAACACCTAGGCTCCAACAATGCTAAAACCAGCAAAAAGCCACAACAGATGTTGAGATGTGCCTACATCCAGACACAAACTCAGTAAAGAAATCAAGCACACCATTGTTTATGGCTAACTTGACATGATGCTTAAAATACTGGAACTGGTATAGGTAACCAAGTTGCACCTGAAAGTCCCAATTCTTAAATTTGTCACCAACTCCTAAAATTTAAAGAGAGAAGTGCAAACTGGGAGACCAGAAAAGCATACTGGAAAAAAAAAAAAAAAAAGAAGCAGCCAAAACGCAAGCACTGAATTTTGCTGAAGCAACTAGAACGAACTTAAAAAGTAGGAAACTCTAAAAACTCAACCACAATATAGAAATGAACTGTTTTCATTTCACAGTGCTACCTGGGAAGGACAGAATTTGGGCTTAGTTGTATATTGTAGTTGTCAAATTGGTCAGCTCAATCTTTTGAAATCAATTTATTCAAGTAAATTAGCCAACAAGAAAAGGACACCAAAACTACAAGGGAGAACCAGCTTTCTTCCCTGTAACACCTTACTTGCTAAATGTTTACAAAGGAAACTAGGGATATCACAAAACTGACTATTTGTTGTCAAGTGTCATGCATCTTCCTGAGGTATGTTGTAGGAATCTGGATGCTATTGGTATGGTTTCTAGCTATTTCTTATCTTTAAATCTTTTTAGTTGGATTCTTCATTTGCAATGTTCTAATCTTTTTTTGTTAAAAATGGCTTAATGACCCAAAAAAAAAAAGGCCCCTTTCTCAATTACACCCAACTCTTTTAATTCTGTCAATTCAGGTTGCAGCATTTCATTTATGTTGTACTTTTATCCTCAGAATTCTGTCAAAATTTTGGTCAATATTTGGACATGGAAATTACAGAGGAGCAATGAACTCACACTGTAATGAGAAAAAATTACTGTAACATGAAGTCCTCTTCATAGAGCATATATGGCCTCCAAATTTGATGGACTAATGCATTAATACAGAATTTTCAGTGCCAAATCCTATATGCTGCAAGATGTAGAGCTTATCTTTATTCCCTAATCTACTCCTTTACAACACAGTATAGGTCTCATCTCATGTCTTCTGATTAATCTCCACATTAACAAATTAATGACAATTTTGAACAGAGGGTTAACAAAGGATATGATTGCCACACCAATTGAACTTGATGACCCAAGTTAATATAAATGAAAGAGAGTTGTAAAGCCAAACTTCATATTTTTTTGGTCAATAGGCAGAAAGCATAAACTATGAGATATCCGTAATCCCGCTTATCATGCCAAAACTTTGGACGTAATGCCAAAGAACTAGTAGTTAGTAACTTCTTAACTTCATAAGTTTCAAACTACAGAAATTTAGATCCCCAACCACTAAGAGGATGATAATTTGTCACCCTATAAAAATAAATACTTACCTCATTGTGCCTTTTCAAAAACTTCCCAATCCATAATCCATTAAAATCAATACTTTTAACATTCCACTTCCCTGTTTGATGAGGGTATACAACCTCCTCCACCAAACTAAATAAGATCTTTAACCATCCCTCCTTTTCAAAATAATATCTCCAACACTGCATGCTGAGGATACATTCAAAAACAAGCACAGGGTGTCAGGCATACACATGCAAGAACCAACTTCCAAATTACAGACAATGATCATAATTTGACCGGGCAGAATTTGTCTAATAGTATAATCATACTATTAGTGCCATTCTCCTCAGTGCACAACTTTTCCCTTCAGTAAAAGGGGATCTTCACAAAAGAAATTTGGTTTGATATTGATGGTTCTCTCCAGTAATCAAGAACACTCTGCGCGGGCTTCGACAGATCAGTGGGTAAAATCTATTTTCTGGATACCAGCAAATTTAGAAGGGCGAGAAGCAGAAGGTGGTTATAAATAGTCATACATTCACCTGCAGCAATTGCTTCAAGCAGCCAGCCCCAATGCCTCCACCAAATCTTGAAGAATTTGCAGCATTTAATCTCAGTTTGAATTCTTTAATTGGCAATAAGTAGAAAATTTTCCAGGTGTAATTGTATGGATGAGTTAATGGAGTTCAGAACATGACTACTCACAACACTAGGACTTCTAATTGAAATGCATCAATCATCAACGTACTTTCTCAAAAACCGCTAATAGAGGAATATAGAAGCACAGCCATGTTGGAGAAGCACAGTGGCAATGAGTAGGAATGCAATATGTAGGTAGAATTTACTAATGCAAGATGTATCACTATAATTAATTGGTTGTTTTGGATCCTGCCAAAACTTATCATGTATTATTTCAAAAAAGAAAAAAAAAATTGAAATAGCAGTATCTGCAAAATAACCTGGTCAATCAAATCCATACTTGTCAACTCCCACCCTTTTTTCCTGTATGCTTCACGAACTTCTTCACATGAGTTGCAACAATCATCATCTGACTGCACAAAAACAGAATCATAGAGATATTGGACCTTTGCATTATTATTAGGGTATGTTTACAGCATAATATTTGATTTTAACACTAGACTCCAACAACACTAAAGAAACACCCTGTTATACAGTTTCCCTAATACATGTTGCAAACTTAAATGATCAGATTGAACCAGATTTGATAAATATAATTCAGTCTAGCAGTGCCTATGTTCTGTGTCAGGAAAGCATTAATATCTCCCCTTTTCTATTTGTAATTATTTAAATTCTATTTATTAACAACTATGTTTCAAAATGATGCTTGAGTTCTTTTCCTCCTGTACCATACAAGCAAGTTAAAAAACATTATGCTCCAGTTCCTTTATGTTCTAGATAACACCTTGAAAAAGTTCTCACTTGATATATGCATAGTGCCCACCCACAAAAATGTTTAGTTACATGCAGAAAATAAATATTTTATAGCTTGCTATAATTTTTTTTATGAGTACCACTTTTAATAGCATATTAACTTCATCTCCATTGATCTACCACCACATGAAGACTAGTAATCAGACAATTGTTTTTATCACTAGAAGCATTTTATTTGAGGTACTTAGTTTACACTGTAATGAAGGCTGGCCTATAAAAAAATTACTTATTTTTCAGGAGCCAAATTTTTGTTTCCAATCTTACAGGACCCCTCTTCACGCTACTTACTCTGACTCCTTCTAGGGGCATTAGTGACAGGTTTTACAGTTTGCATGATCCTCTCTAGTCAAATACCCATCTAGGAACTCCTAGGTAAGTTTAAAACCTTTCTTGATTATGGTGATTAAATTGATGTACATAATAAACATAGCACCAGCCAAGACACTTGTACTGAAACCAGAGCCTGTAATAATGACTCGTGCATATAGAAGTCACTATTCAGGAAAATTGCTGATCCATATCACCATTAAGCGTAACTTAATGAAAGCAATGTTGATTGTTCTTTAGCCGTATATGAATAAGTCTATAAGATATAGACGAAACACAAAGCAACATAACAGTTTAAAGTAAAAGATTCCATTGAGTCTATTTGAATTGTTTCACTGTTAATCTTTAGATTCGATAAGATAGAATGCAGAAATGTTTTTAAGCCAGTTCTTTAGCACCAAATGAATGAGCTTATACCAATAAGCAAGATGAATAAACAATATGTTATTCATGACCATCAAATCCCTGTAAAACTTGAATGTAGAACAAAACATAGACAAACAAGCCCAATAATCAGATTAAGCACCGTTAATAAGACTAAAATTTGTAAGGTAATATTCCCCAGCCAGTTTCTATTAAATTAGCATATCAAGTAGCTAAGTAATATAGATTTTACTGTTACATGCTTCAAAATATGGGAGATAATGTAGCAACAAATGGACAATGCCAGAGATCAAACATACCGTTTCTGCGCCATAACATGAGCCACAGTATGTTTCATTGTGTTCAAGTCTGCCACCATGCCTCTGTAAGGGCTTTTCAATCTACATGAACAAGAGAAAACTCATCGAAATGGGCGACAGAAGTAGAAACAAAACTAAATCACAAATAAGTTAAATATGTTAAACCCTGAAGAGAAACAGAAATGTTGAAGAAAATATATTTTGCATTTTGGGGTTGAGAAGAAAAGAAACATGACAAAAAGACATTAATTCACCAGTTCATAGATTAAAACTTAGCCCCATATCAGTATCTCTGATTTGTGAAGCGTATAAAAATGGTCAAATACTAATAAACATACAACACTGTTATCAGCAAGTAATAGTATATATGAATACACATGAGTACCAAGCCCAACCAGAAGAATGGGATATTATCAGTTTTATCTCGAAAAGAGGAGCAGAAGCATGAATGCTGGGGGAACAGAGAGAGAGAGAGAGAGAGATGCATTTTTGTACTCACTTTTTGTGCACCAATCCCATCACGTCTAACTTCTATTTCATCACCATGAATGTTAATTCTCTTCTTACTTATATTATGTCTCTGCCAGTGAAAAAGGTGACTCAGAAATAAATGGATACAGCTTTCAACAACTAATTGTCAGAAGAAAATGAGTTGAGTGAGAAGCCGAAGAACATGGAACTGTAATTGACCTACAAAGAAGTCACATTTTGTTTACATACTATATCAAAATGCTGCTCGCCCATGATATCCATGGCATCCACACTGAGTAATGAACATTGAATGGCAGGAAAAGTGACATCAAACTGCACATTGAAACACAAAATGTGGATAAAAAAGATATTGACATCAATCAACACTTAGCAAGTCTAGAACACCAATGGATCAAGCCATGTTTATATATAAGATATGAGGAGCTGATTAACTCCTCCCACTCAATCAATTAACAGAAAGGCAGAAAGGTAATTACATTTATCCGAAAAGTTTCCCCCCTTGAAGTATCCACTGAAAGCTTTGTCTGAGTAACAGTATGCAGATATAACCCTTCAAGGAGAAAGGCAAGCATAAGCAGCATAACCAACAAACAGGGGGCCATAACTTTAAAAACTAATGAGACCAGAACCCATAGAATCTTGGATGAGGATAGGGAACATATCATGTAATTCAATAACTGCTAGCAGAAAAGTAACAACTCAAAAGGATCAGACCGTAACATGAATAAGTGAAGGGAAAGAACTGCAATGCTAATGCTAAATGTGATAGAATCACTTTTGTTTTTTTCCCCAACAGATCTGTTGGTCTGTGGTGGTTCTTACCAAGAAGGTTCTCATGCTAATATCATAATCTAAAATTGATGAAAATTTAAAATGATAGTGCTTACACCATAATTTTTAGCTCTAAATCAGGAGCTTTAGATTATTAAGAAGATCCCAAATTAGCAGCTAACTACATGTTTATGCAAAAGTTTTCAAAGTTGCTGACAAAGAGGTCTTGCTTACTCCTCAATCCATAAAGATAGTAATAGATTAAATGTGTATGCACGGAGTAGCTATTACAACTCTTAACCATTGGAGGAATGTAATAGAAATCCATGGCGTTTACTCCATAAACTAAAAAGTTCCTAAATGGAGGAGAAGCAGCTTACAACCATATGCTCTTGAAGCTAAGAAGCTACTATGCATGGAATTAAATAAAGGCTGTTACCTTTGCTATCGCTATGGCCATCAATTAACGACCGAAAAATTTTTGTAACCCATAATGGCTGTTATAAAACACTAGCAGCTGTTATGGCTGTTACATTATACATTTTAATGTAACAGCTGTTAAAGCCATTAAAATAATGACAGTTTTTTTTTGTTTTTTTAAGAATTTAAATGCTGTACAGTCCAATTTTCTGCATTAGCAGTCAGCTAGCACCCAGAAATACACCACCAGCCATCGATTATTTTTATTTCCCTTTCATTTTTCTTCTTCTTCTTCTTATTTTTATGTCTTCTTCTTCCATTTCATTTATGCCAAACTGAAACCCAACCAGCTTACCTTTTAAAAATTCTTCGTGGATCAACTCAAAAAATTTTAAAGAGCAAAATTTATGTTTATCAGTTAGTTGTAAGTCATAATTTTAGTGAATTATGAAAATATTTCTTAGTTTGCATATATAGCAGTTTACTGCCATTGCTATGTTATGGCCACAACAGCCTGTTAACGTTACATGCAATCGTGACCATGATCATCACCGTGACCGAGATTAAATCCATGCTACTATGGCAAGTTTTGCAAAGTAGCAAGCTACTGGGAATATGAGCTGTTGGATGTACCACTGAGAAGAATATGAAAGTAGATGTTGTTGTTAGCTATAAAGCAGCTAAGTATGAATTTACCTCTTCCAAAGCATAGATGATGAGCTGTTGTCAAGTCAGAGAAGGTGATAAGCAATAGCAACAGCTACTGATGCAAATAGATAAGATTGCTAATGTGCGAGGATCAAATATAGGGTTGATGTCACCTAAAAAGGGCATCTTGAGAAGCTTTTGTGGCCCTAGAGCATAAAGATACCACTACAAGAAATTGACACATGTCCTCCATGTTCTTGGGCACCAACTACAGTGTCTCCTATAAATACTACCAAGAACAAAGAGCAAAAGGTTCTACAACCTCAAATGAAAATCAACTATACCCTTGCTCCATGAATTTGGATTTAGATGAGATTTTCCTACTTCCCTTTATTTTTGTTCAATTTTCTTTGCTCCAATTTATGGGATTGAATTTAGTTAATGGTCTTGAGTCATAGTTCTATAGTTTATACAACTCAACTATTTGTATTGACTTTAAGCAAATCCTTTATTATTCTTGGGTTGATTTATACTTTCTTTGGATTAGATATTGTTTTGGTCTTTACCATTGGAAGTTGTTTGGATTTGGATACAAGCTATTCACCTAAATGAGACTCCCATGATCGTACATTAAACAAATTTTTAAAAGATCTTTTCCTTCTCAAATCCGCTATTTTCAGCTAAGATTAGCTATTCTTGCTTTGGAGGTTTTGAAGGAAGCTGATAGCATGGGCTTTGCAGAATAAATCATTACATTAGGAATGTAGAAAGACATCAAATATTTAAAACTGAGACATTTTCAATACAAAATCCACAAAAATGAGGATAAATAGGACAAGATCAATAAAGCATTGAGTCACTTCTCCTATGATGCATGTCCTTAAGCAGAAGGCCTTTCCTTGCATTGCAAAGAGAATGTTTACATGGTTTGTCTAAGTCGTATGCATCACAATGGAGCAACCTTAATGTTGCATCAGCACTGACCCTCATTTCTCCTAATGTTAATGTTAATGCAAATCTTATGTCTTCAAATAACTCATCAACTACATTAATTACATGAATTTTAGCCATTACTCGTCCCATATTTCTAGAATATGCACCATGAATATACAAACTAGAACTTCGAAAACTTTCTTACGAGTACTAAGCCGTTCATATTATCCTATAACAGTTTGGGACTGAACAACCATCATAAACTTAATAAACTTAAGCAAGCCTCTTTACAATGTCAAATAAGCACAATCAACGTAATTCAAACTCCACCCATTTAGCAAGAATGCTACAAAAACATCTTTGAATCCAATCATTAACAAAACAAACACATGAGAACCAAAATTCGTCCCACTTATCAGAACAATTAACAAAATGAGTTTCTTGATTTACAGCTTCAAAAGTTTATTTATGCCAAAACATTCACCATCTATATGTATAAGAAACCCTTTTTCACAACTTAAACACCCATATCATATATCCTAAATCCATGAGTCAATTCCCAAACCAACCCTTTATTGGTATCGTCAATTCAAGAGGGTATTATCATCAACAATAACTGATATAATAATAACTTAAAGGAGAACAGATATATAAAAAGGGAAAGAGACAGAGAAAGAGAGAGACATACTGAACTCAGAGAAGAAGAGGAAAAGCATGACAAGGGAAGAGATGAGTGTTATGAGGCCACCAGAGAAAGTACGACTGTAGAAATCCTCATTGATTTTGGGGTAAGCATCCAACTTCCTTAGCTTCTGAATCATGCTTTCCATTTTTTTGGTCTTTTTAGTGCAATTTCCCAGCAATTAATCAATACCCAGAAACGCAAAACCTTCAAAAAGTCGAAGATATCTAATATCTATAAATGGGTAGACAAAAATAATATTAGCTGTGCGCCGGACTGAGGCGGCGCTTACAAGAAGAGAAGGGCAAAGAATGGGAGGTTGGTTAAGGGGTCAAAGAAAGCAACAGAGGAGGAAAGGAAAGGAATGTCCAGACGAAGGCTGTAATTAGAATTACCGGAAAACTAGCAGAATCACTTAACTCTGCTCCTCGTCACATTGTTGTTTTGTCTTGCGTTACTTTCTGCTGTAATTAGAGTTGCCTGAAACACTTTTTACAGCGTTTACAATGAGCTGTTGCGGAGGAAAAAAAGGACAAATATTAATAGAGTTTCTCAACTATTGCACAAGTTTCAGGAATAAAAATGAGATCATGTATGAATGGGTAAACAGAATGTCAAAATCGGCAGAAGTCTAGTACTAATATACCTCAAGTTGATGATATCAGATTATCAATCAATTAATTACAATTTATTAGTTTATAATTCACATTTTGCATAGTTATAATTCAATATGTTATTTAAAATATATCTAAAAATACTAATAGAATAAAGAATTTATATAAATTATGTGATTAAATAAATAATATTTATTTTAAAAATAAATAACATATAAATTATTTTTAGCCTTATATTTTCTAGTTATTTATTTTATAGTTCTTTTAATGACCTTTTATATTGAAATTCTAGTGAATGAAGAATTGTTGGATGCTTTTAGCTTATTTTAAACCATAATCTTTCATAATAATACAATAAAAGTCTATTAATTGACATTTAATTAATCTTTAAATTATTCTATAATTATTAAAATTTAACAAGAAATTATTAAAATACCTGATAGTTCTATTAATATTGCTATTTATTAATACACATAATTTGATAAGTATATTCATAGAGAAATTATTAGATTAGAGACTAATAATTAAAAAATTTTTTACCCTCAAACAATTTAATAGAGAAAATTACAAACCTTCAAAATTTTCAAAGCAAATAGATTGTCTGAGATAACAACGTATCATTGGTTGGGCTAATTATTTGATAAATAAGTGAATTTATATTAATTTGATCTATAAAATTACTTAATTAAAAATTATAAATGAAAATAAAAATATATTAAAAGAAATTATAAAATAAGTAATTATATAAAATATGATTAAAAATAATATGCATATATTATATATTTAAAAAAAAATATATAATCTATACTTTATTAATATTTATAAATTATTTAAATAATATGTTGAATTATAGCATGTGCAATACGTGGATCATTATAATTTAATATATTATTTAAAATATATTTAAAAATATTAACAAAATAAATAATTATATAAAGTATTTGATTAAGTAAATAATATTTATTTTTAAAATATATAATATGTAGAAACTATTTTTTGACAATAATAGAAAATATTTTCATCCATGAATAGTCATACAACATCTACAAAATAATCTTACAATCGTATGATCTAGAGTATTGATATTAACTCAATTTTCAACACAACTAATACTTACACATTGGTTCAATTCCAAAATTAAGGTTATATTTTTATCATACATGTTCTTTGTATAGTGCGATATAAATTGAAATTCATACAACATTTTAAAACAAATTTGAGAGATGATTTTCAATAATATATTATTATATATTACTTAATAATTGATCTCAAACCACTAAAACTCTAAAAAAATAGACAAAAACTCTCACAAAAAGAGACACAATAATAACACGAAAATAAAAACTCTAAAAAGACGAACAAAATAAAAAAAAAAAAAACTAACACATATGGTAAGAACAACTCATTTCCTTAAAAAAAATAAAGAAAACAAAGAGAAAAGAGGTTTGTCACCGGTAAAATATATTAATGGTAACCCCAAAATACTAAAAAGAATGAGTTGTTTTAAAAAAAAAAGGTGCCTAGGTTTTTTTTTTTCTTTTTTTTGAGATGGCTAGAGGTATATTTTCTTATGCATAAATTATTTTTTAGTTATCTATTGACCTAATAGTAATTTAAACTCAAATCTTTATATCTCAGTGCGATTTTGGCTCAAACTTTAAAAATTATCAAAATAGACTAAAATTATAAAATTGGGTGCAATGTTAGCTAATTCATATATTTATGATCTAATTTCTGATAAAATTTGTGTTAAAATATAGTGAAATTTAATTGGAATATCGTGTTTATGTAATTCATGATTCTATCCTATATACATTATTATTATTTTTAACTAAGACATAGGTTGAGCTAATATTGCACTTAATTTTATGATTATGATTTATTTTGATAATTTTTTAAATTTGGACCAAATCATATTAACACGCAAAAGTTAGGATTTAATTAGTATTAGACCTTTTCTATTCTATAAATTTTTAGTTATTTTTTATTTTTTAATTAGGTAATTTTATATGAAAATTTTAATTTCTCATATTGAATAGTTAGTAACAAATATCAAATTTTTATTTCAAATAAATAATTAACTGATAAATGATAATTACTTATCTAAAATTGAATATAAAATCAGAATTAATTATATATATTGATTGATTCATTATATTTGGTAATTTTATATTTTTAGATAGTAATTTATAATTTTTGTTAATTATTATTTAAAGTATACATCATCTAGAAGCCCTTTATTGGCTAATCTATAATCTAAAAAAAAATACATCAGCAGGCTTCTAAATTTTAACACTTTGACTATTAAATCCTCCATACTTTTTTTTTTAATCACATTGAGCTCTCAAACTTTTAAATTTTTTTACCGTAATAACTTTGTCACACCTGTAATTCAAAACCTATTAAAAGCGTGTGAGAAGCTAAACTGACTAAACTAACTTTACCAAATTGATCACATTGATCTCTCGAATTTTTACTAAATTTACTATTGAGCCCTCACCTTATATAATTATATATTTATAATTAGATATTTATTATTTATAATTATATATTTATAATTTATCATTATATAATTATAATTTACAATTATTTATTTATTATGTATAATTATATATCATAATTATATAAATTATATATATATATGAAATAATTATACATAATATATAAACAATTATTTTTATTTGATTATAAATTATCAAGATTTTTTTTTGCAGTGCGAAGTAGAATTCAAAATTTTTTTGTTATGTTATATTTCTTTAGAATAATATAAGTGATAAATTTTGAAAGGAAAAAATACTAATAAAAAAATAAAATTCTCAAAAAATAGATAAATTCAATATTTTTAATTATTTTTCTAAAAAATATTTAATTAAACAAAAATAAAAATTAGGCATAAAATAACACTTAATTATGTTCATGTTTGGAATCAAGATTTTTTTTTTTAAAGTATGGATTAGAATTCAATATTTTTATATATTATTATATTTATTTAGAATAATACAATAGATAAATTTAACAAAGAAAAAATTATGATAAAATAAAATTCTCAAAAAATAGATCAACTTAACAATTTTAATTATTTTTGCAAAAATATAGATTTAATTGGATTAAAATTACAATATTGTACATGACATAATATTAATTTTATTGATTAAAACTATTTTTTAAAAAAAGTATGAAGCAAAATTCAAAATTTTTATTATATTATTATATTTTTTAAAATAATATAGGACATGAAAGAAATTATGATAAAATAAAATTTTTAGAAAGTAGATCAAATTAATATTTTTAATTATTTTTATAAACAATAGATTTAATTAAATTAAAATCAAAAGATTGAGCATAAAATAACAATTAATTTTATTCATGATTGAAGCCAAGAATTTTCTAAAAGTATGGAGAAAAATTCAAAATTTTTTATTTTATTATATTTTTAGAATAATATTAGAGATATATTTGGTAACAAGTAAATTTTGATTAAACATAATTTCTAAAAAATAGATCTAACTCAATAGTTTTAAATTTTTTTATAAAATAAGTTTAATTGAACCAAAATCAAAAGATTAATCATGAAATAATAGTTAATTTTACTTACAAATAGAGTCAATTTTTTTTTAAAAAAATTACATAGTAGAATTCAAATTTTTTGTTATATTATTATATTTTTTAGGACAATATAAAAATAAATTTGATAATAAAGAGTTTAGGATAAAAGTAAAATTCTTAAAAATCATATCAAGTCGATAGTTTTAATTATTTTTATTAAAAAATTTAGTTGAATCAAATAAATATATATAATTTATGTAATTATACATAATAAATAAATAATTATAAATTATAAATATATAACGATAAATTATAAATATAAATAATACGGTGAGGGCTCAATAGCAAATTTTGTAAAACTTCAAGGACTTAATGTAATCAATTTGGCAATGTTAGTTTATTCATTTCGACTCCTCATGCACTTTTGATAAGTTTTGAATTACATGCGTGATGAAACTATTAAAAAATGTGTGACGGCAAAAAATTTTAAAATTTCGAGAGTTCAAGGTGATAAAATAAAGTATGAGGGTTTAATCGCAAAAGGTGTGAAAATTCAAAGTCCGACTGATGTATTTTGCCTATAATTCTGGCATCATGAATTCATATTATAAAAGAATTTCTCCGGGCATTTATTCTTCTCCCATTTCAGTATTCAAAAAGACTATATGTAATAATATCTATATGTACAATTAAATATAATTATTATTTCCTAAAAGAATATCATTATCATTATTCATTTTTTAAAAAATAATATAAACCTTTCATTTATTAATAAGTGAATACACACGCACGCACGCAAGCACACGCGCGCGCATATATATATATATATAATTGAGTGTAAAAGGATATAGATTAATCAAAAACAAAATTTAAATAAACACATCTAATCAAATATATAAAAATAATAATAATAAATTAAGATTTAGTGCTATTCAAAAGAACAACTAATAATTACTTTAGATAATGAATAAAAAGAACAAAAAATGAAGGAAGATAAAAAAAATTCTCTATGTGAAATAAATGTATCTTCAAATGATGCATGTTATGAATTTAGCTCATTGCATCCTTAATACATGGAGTTGATGGTATTATATTTTTCCTATATGCATAAACTAGTATATCATTCAGTACATATAATAACATGACCACAGCATTAAATTTACATGATTCATTTTTCTTTTATTTAGATTATGTCTATAGATCAAACTCTGATAAGTCTTCACTAATTAAATAATCGGAAAACAAATGCAAAGTCTCTTAGTACTGCTTAGATTTCAGGAAATCTCACTCTCTCAAATATTACACAGATTTGAAAAATAACAAAGAGATTGAAAAAAAAATTGAAATTTTATCATACTTAACTTTCTCCCTCATTATTTTCTCTCTTCGCTAAGGTTTACAATGCTTAATAGAACTCTCAAATTTTTTCAAATTTTGCATCTAAATTGATGCAAAAACTTTCAGATGGATGGATATTTATTATGTCATCCATGCAAAACCTAAAAATTCTTGAAAGAACAATTAAGAATATCTAATTTATGTATTCTAATGATTTTTATGCAATTAAATTTATTTGTGAAAGCTAATTTATGGCTTATTATTGTGCAATTAAATGTTATTGTTATTGTAACAATTTTTAACATTTAATTGACTAACAAAACTAATCGATAACTTCTTACTGCTAAAATATATGATTTGAGAGTAATATATTGGCAAAAAAGAGAGTATGTTTGAACTATTTGCAATTTGTTTAGAGTTCTTGTACTCTCTAGAAGAGTCAAATAAATAGAACTCTCAGTATAATTTATTTGCACTCTCTTGAAACTTCTTACAACTGCAAATAGCTGAAGCCAATAGAGCCCTCTTTCCTTTGCTTTCAATTTATATGTAGATTGAGTCAATGAAGATTTTTTCAGTAAACACCCACTCATCTCCACTTTATATACAGTGTGTTCTACCTTATGTCTCCACGTGTATGCTGAATGTACAGTAGTCTACAGTTACAACACAAAACAATAAGAGATTGATGTTTCAGAGACACAAGTTTTGAATTTTATTATAGAGAAATACGAAACATATTTGTGGAATAGCTTAAGAGCCCCATGACCAATTCATTTACAGCACATCTTTATTAATTTCTCACAATGAAAGGAACAACTATGCTAATTAGACGAGACTATCATCTCACCTTTCATCACCCATTATTCCTGAGTTACTTGTGGACACAGATTCGTCAGTTAAAGATTGATCCAATGACAAGTCTTCGTCTTCTTCTGACCCAACAATCTTTACATTTTCCACTTCCCTCACCATCTCTGTTATTTCAGGACGTTTCTCAGGGGACTTATCACCGCAGCGAAAGCCTATTTGCAGTAGTTTTAGCTTCTCAGGAGTTTAACTTGTTTGCACAGATATCTCAGTATCAAATACTTCAGCTGTCCATTCCTCCCTGACAGCTCTATGAACCCAACTACGAAGCTCCACTCCTTTAGTTCCTGGTGGAGCTGAATAAGCTGATACTCTTCCAGTCAGAAGTTCTAATATAAGGCAGCCGCAACTCCAAACATCAGACTTCTTAGAAACCCTTCTTGAAATCTGAAACTCAGGCGATTTGTATGAAACCATATGGGTCGAAGCAATGTGAAGTGCTATCAGCGAAGTGAGTCCATAACCTGAAACTAGAACCATTTCATTCTCATCAAGAAGAACGTTTGATGATTTCAGGTTTCCATGAGGAATATTATTATAGCTTTGTGATTGTTAATGCTGAGGTGAAGGTATTCCAGGGTTCTTGCTACCCCTGGGGCTACTGATAGTCTTGCACTCCATCGAAATGGGATCCTGTCCTTGCTGCCTCTGCTTCCTGTATCGTCAATTAACCAAGGACAGTCACAGGTGAACAAAAGATGACAGAGTTTCGTTTGGTTGACAAGAAAATAGATAAATCATATCAACTATTCCACTAAATTCTGCTCATTTTTTTCATTAATACTCGGAAATATTGGCAGGACAAAAAAAAAAAAACAGAAACAGCTGCTACTTAGCTCAGTGATGGACCAATCTGGGTTATAGTATGGCCTCGAGGTTTTTTTTTTCACTTTGGCTCTCATAAGTCTGGGAGTTTTATCTTGAGGAAAAAATAAACAGAACCCATCACAGGACCCTTGACTTCTAGTCAAACCCCCCAAATAAAAATTAAGAACATATAGAAGAGAGAGGAAAAAAAAAGCAGCAACATATTTACCATGAATGCGGTTAAAGAGGTTTCCTCTTTCTGCAAATTTGTACACCAGCAACTTCTCCTCGTTAGAATAGTAGTAAGCAAGAAGGGGAAGAAGATTTGTGTGCTTATGATTGGCAATCACATTCAACTGATTCATGTACAGACCAACACTTAAATGGCTTCAAATCCCTTAAACGCTTTACAACAACAGCAGGCCTACCTTCCATAGTGGCCTTATAACTATTTCCGAAAATTCCCTTCGGCAGAAGCCTTTAGAAGGTCATTCAGTTCACACCTTAACTGTTCCATCAAGAATATCAGCTTCCCTTTCTGTTCTACTACAGCGACATTGTCTTTTTCCTGCATCTCTAAGCTGTTCGAATTCTTATCCTGCTCTGCCTCCAAGTCATTGTCGTAGTTGTCATCATACACGGGCACCTCGTCCTTTCCTTCGTCATTTTCTCAAGGTTTCTAGACTTCTTGAAGTAAAGAAGGAAGAGCAAAAACACAGCAACAAGACCAACAACATCAACAAGCAAGAACATAGTTCCCAATTTATTCTTAGAAGAACTTTTCTGAGGTTCAGAAGAAGTTGTTGTATTGGTATCTGCTGAATAATTTAAAAGGCAGACAGTGTTTGTAGGAGAACCGCACAACTGAGGATTATCAGAATATGAAGCAGAAGTGAACGATTGAAGAGCAAGAGTTTTTGGGATTTCACCATAGAGATTGTTTCTAGAGACATTAAAAACTTTCAAGCTAGGCTGGTGTAATTCTGGGATATAACCTGTCAGGTTATTGTCCTGAAGCTGTAATGACTCCAAGAGAATAAGTTTAAGCAGTGAGTGCGAAATTAGACCATGAAACTTGTTTCCAGACAAATTGATTTCCTTCGTTTTTCTATTGTTAGAGAAATTCATTACTTCACCTGAAATAGAATTATTCCTCAAGTTCAGGATAGTCAGCTCAGTGAACACAGCACATGCATCGGTACTGACTATACCTGTCAGTCCCACACCTTCCAACAATATACCACTAGCACGACCACTGACACAGCTAATTCCATACCATTTGTGGGAAACCCAAGAGAGCATAGAGGAGCACTCCAGTTAACATTCAGAAAAGCATCATTAAAATTGGCCTTAAGAGCGTAAAGGGCATCTTTTTCTTGGTGGAGTTGAGCAATTACAGCATCACAGAGTACTGTAGAAAATACCATCACGAGAAATAAATTTTCTAAGGAATAATGGAAGAAACTCCATACTTCAATTCATAGAGAAAATTGCTTCTGTTGGTTTTCTTCTTTCTTGGAATTTTAGCAAGTAAAAATGGACTGCAAAACTCGATAAAATTGCAGATATTCCAAGAGAAAATGCTTGCTACAGCTAGTGTTCTTTGTTGAAGTCAAAAACAAGGAAGTTGTCTACTGTTCCTGATGGCGCTTTTGTTAAGAAGAATCCTATGTGTGCTACTTCACATCATTTTCATTGATAAATATGTCTAGCTATATAGGTTCAAAAGCACGAAACATCACCCATATATATATATATATATATATATAACCTTGACTAATTATTTGAGTGTTTGATGATGGATTTTGCTATGAATTTTATTGACATAATTTCTTAAGATCTTTAGCCTCAATTCTCTGTGTTATCATCTAACAAAAATACCATTAATTCTTTTTGAAGCTTGAAAAGGCTTCAATTGCTTCTTAATTTCTTTGAAGATCAACAAACATTGAAATATCTTGTGTGAGAGGCTTATAATCATAACTAAATATTATGAAACATATTAATCGATATTCAATATTTATTATAATTAAAACAAAAATAAAAATTATAAGATCAATAAAAAAATTTAAATTATTTTATAAAATGTGTTTTAGAAAATGATTTATCCTATTTTGACAAGAAGTCATCGAATAGCTATGAGTACTCAGTTATAAAATAGAACATTGTGTTAAAGGTTACATAATAATTTGTAGTACATTCTAAGTGAAATTCAAGCTAAACTACGCCTCTTACTTTTAATAATGTAATTATAAGCTTGTATATAATTTTTTAAGCCCTATTCAATAATTTTTTGTGTGAGATTAGTTAATGTATTGGTTCAATTTAAAAGGAGTATTATATATTTTTGTAAAATAGATTAGATAAATCTAAATTACCAAGCATTGAGAAGAACTAAGACATTGTCCCTTTAATCAGAAAAGGTCTACATTGAATTCTAGAGAGAGCTATAGGAAAGGGAAAGAATGGGGCAAAGCAGATTTAGAACAAGAATTAGAAAGACAAAAAATAAAAAAATAAAAATCCTAGAAGAAACTAAAAAACAATAAAGTGGATTATAATTCACGCTAAGAGATGCTTTGTACATCAAGTCAAGATGCAAATAAAAATAAAAAATTAAAATAAGATAAGATAAGTAATTATGTTAAAATTTTAAATATAAAAAAGATTTAATTATTACATAAATACCATAACAAAACAACATGTTTAATATTTGGCCAGCCCATTTACATTAGATCAAAATAAATTATAATATGATTATGAAAAAAAAAATCTTCTAATATTGAATTTTATATATATATATATATGTGTGTGTGTGTGTGTGTTTTCTTCAACAATCAAATATTAGCTTACCTTATTGATTAAATTTATTAAAAATTTCTTTACCTTTCCAATAGTGACATGAGTGCATGAGATCGAATGGAGACAAACCCTTCGCATAATCCTTGGTGGACCATGGTTTATCAGTTTTAGCAAGTCCATTTTCAATAGGGATGAGTAAAAACCAATCCTAACTGACATTATTCAGTTAGTTTGATTAAATTAAACTGAATCCAAATTTTATAGATGTATTATAGATATATAAAATTTGATTTATTTAACTTTCTCAAAAAATTCAATTTAATTTGATTTTAAAAATATAATTCGATTGATTTAATTTTAATAAAAAATCAAATACAATAAACCAAAGTAATCAGACGCTCACTCCTAATTGTGATTGCCAAGCCGCTCAATTTCTTCTAAATATGGTGTTGTCAAGTAGCGTGATGACCATGTTTAGTTTCTCTTGCAGCTTTATTTTTATTAGATAAGCTGTATTTTTGTGAAAACCAACTCCAAAAAAGAACTCATATCTTACTCATACAGTTTCATAATATAAATATCAGCAAGTAACAAATGGGCTTAATACAATATACAAAAAAACCTATCGACATATTTAATATTTTATTTTTATATTTATTATTAGATTAATTATGACATATTTAATCTTTAGCATTAATTAATATTAATTATTGAAAGTTGAATAGGTAATTTTAATTTATATATAAAATATATTTTAATTTTAGAGACATTTAGTTATCTCATTTTTAAGGAAAAATAATTAAAAATATTGAATTTTGTTTGTTTTACATGGAAATATTCTATTTTTGAAAAAACTATATTTCTAAATGTATAGACTTCATTTTTATTTTTTCATTTACATTAGAGTATTTTCTCATCTTAAAGGATGAAATTATTATTTTTGCATAAACTATATAAATGGACACAGACAAATATGTTTCTAATTAATGTAATATATAAATATATATAACCTCATATATACTTTTACTTACTAAATGAAAATGCACATATTTATTTAACACATCTTTAATCAAAATCAAAATATAAATCATCATTCGATTTTAATTCAAATAATTATTGATCTATAGAAAATTGCAATTGCTTATTAATTTATTAAATAATTATATCATTATTTTAAAGTTTTTTGAGTTTTATTACTATAAACTATAGATTTTGAATCATTAGCAAGTTAAAGCTATTAAATACTTTTTCAAGAGAATAATTATTTATATTTCTGAATGATATTTTTATTTTATATTGGATTGAACACTATGATTAATTTCATTGTGTAAGACTTTTTGGTATAAATTAATTAAATAAATATGCAATTGTATTAAAGACATAATAGTAATTTAATTAATTTTTTTGAACTTTCTATATATAGGCTAAATATATTAATTTTAAGTTTCTTAAAAAATTTTATATTCAATCAAATATAAGAATTTTATATTTGTAAAATTACTTGCCTGAAAATTTACTTTTCCAAAAAAATAATATTGAATATAAATATTGTATTTCAACAACCAAATGTCTCCTTAATAAATAATATAGGAAAATATTTTTATATATGATGTAAAATTGTTTGAAATCACTCATTTTAAAAAGATTTTATAAATGTTCTTTTTAATTTTTAAAATAATTTTAATTTATCATAAATAAAAGAATTAGATAAATTATATATATATATATATATATGAATATTTGAATATTTTTAAACCATATGTAGGTTAATATTACTTAAAATTTATTTAAACAAGTATATATATCAAAATAATAAAAGAATTTATCATAACTACACAAAATTCAAATTATAACATTTCTAAACTCATATTTTAAAAAATAACTTTAATAAAATTAAAATTAATTTAAAATTTCAAAAAATAAAAAATTATAATAGTGATTCTTAAAAGCATTAAAGAACTTTTCTTTTTTTTTTTTCTTTCATTTTGATTATAAATATTAACTAAATAAGATTTAAATTACATGTATTCTAAAGCTATACTTTTAAATTTATTTTTAAAAATTAAATTTGATAAAAATTTAATTTAAAATTAATTTTAAAAACTAAAATTAAAATAATAAATTTTAAAACATTTAAATTTTCTAATTTTATTATTTCAAATATATATAGAAATATTTTATCATAAAAAAAATATCCTAATACAAAGCATGAAAATGTAATTAATTTTCATACAATAAAATCCAATATTGCACTCAATTAATTAATTTTCAATTTAACTAATTCGAAGAGTCCAATACAAATATTCAATTAGTAAGAAAATATCCTAAAAAATAGCAAAATTTTAAAATAAAATATTTATAATATTAAAAATAATAAATGTAATTTTAAAATCGATCTAATTATGAAGATATTCATATTTTGAGAAAGATAGTTTTGGCGCTGACTTCTTTTCATGGTGGTATAGGAGCACCGCTTGCCTTGTATTTTTATTGTAATCTTCTCTATATTATTTTTTCTTTTTATTTTTTTCTCAATTATCATCGCATACAATATATTTTACGTACAATATATTTTACATAATATATATTGAATGTTAAATAAATTTGAAATATATTACATATCACTATAATGGAGAAAATAATATAAAAAGATATTTAATACTTCCAGTATACACATTCGACTAATAATAATATATATATTAAATAAAAATATATGTTTTACAAAAAATAAGAAAATAGAATTATAAACTCATTAAATAATTACGAATATTTATTTTACATTCACTATATTATTAAATGAAATGAATGTAGAAATTATCATATACATAAATTTTTTAATAAAAACTTTTATGAAAATCGACCAGTATTGGAACGTCTCAACGTGCCATTGGAGGGAGACAGAGATGATTAGCCATACCTTATTTTAGTGACAAACTTAAAACAATTAAGGAACAGTCGGCAAAGTAAGATTCTTGATAACAATCACCTCTAAAAATTCTACGCTCAGAACAGTTCAATTTGGCCTGAGAAGTTGACAAATTATAAAAGATTCAAAATTCTTTACATCTAAACTCTCACACCCTTGCTTGCTAACCGTTCACTACACAAACATATTATGAAGCACAAATCAATAAACATGACCTTATTTACTAGTTTTCCAAAGAAAAGAAAAAAACCCTTATGTACTGAAAAAGAATTCAAACCACATAGCAAGTTTCAATGAACATAAAATGACTTCATATCTACTTCGGTTGCATTGTCATCAAAGAACTACTTCAAGTACCCAAAATACCAAATTGAAGCTAAACATTCAGTTTCTCATTGACATAACCTCTCTGCACCGCCCGAATCAAAATTCTACCCCAATTACTCAGAAACTAGAGAATAATGCAATTAGAAGACCAATGGCTAGCGATCCAACTGAGATGGATAATCCATGAGAACCTGCATCTCCCTGAGATGGTGCCGGTGCTTGCAGACTTGCTCCAGCAGTCACTGTAGGTGCAGCAGCAACAGGGGTGGATGATGGCGGAAGACCTACGACAGCAACTAACCAATTTGGTAGCTGTTAGCATGACAAAATGCAAAATTGCAGGCTTATACTACCTCAACACCAACACCTCCTCCCCCCACCCCCCCAAAAAAAAAAATCAATCAAAAAGAATCCATCAATAGATCTATAGTTTTATGTATTGAATCAACGAAGCACAACAGGTTTTCTTGTGTGAACAAGATGCCAAAAACAAGCACAGTGAATGAAAGCAAGATGTCTCCCTATCAACCAATGTGAAAGTGAAAAACCTCTCAATCTCCTTTAAATTATTATAGTAAGAAAATGATACCAATCAGCTAACACGTGAGAATGGTAATATTCCTTATCATCATGCCCATATAGCCCAAATAATCTACTTTGTTACCACTCCGATGTAGAGCAAATTACCACATTTGGTACGCCCATTATTTGAGATATGCAGAGATTTTGAATATAAATAGAATCAGCATTGTTTTTTTTTTCTAATAATTTTTTGAAGGTGAAAAAAAAGTTATAAACGTCAATAACAATTGAAATTTATTTAAACCTTTTTGTTTCAAGACACTCTTCTCTTCTCAACACCAAATATGAAGATTTTCATCTCATGATTCAGCTACGCGATAAGCCAAAAGCACCACACTGTCACTATCACGCTGTTTGAGGAATCAACAAAACAAAATTTGCTCATTTAGGAACCTCTTAATGTAATGACAAGAAAACCAGACATTTACTAGGAGGACATTTAAAAAAAAAAAGCAAATATTTCAGGTAGGTGAGACCAAATCAGAGGATCTAATCAAAATAATAAATGTTTCCTGTCTGTGTGCATAATGCGAGTAAAAAATTGTTATAATTAAAAGTAAAGAGGAGTCAAGGATTTAAAAAAGAATAATTTTTTTTCCCTTAAAAAATCAAGATTTAGATGAGTGAAGAGGAGGATGAGAAGATACCAGGAGCAGCAGCAGGACCGTTCAAAGACACTGCAAAACAGAACACCCAATAAAATCAATCAAAAATTCCAAATTAGCCCAGAAAAAAAAAACTCACAAAGTAAAAAAACCATAAAATGCAAGAAAACAAAAGGAAATAAAATCAATCAAAAATTCCAAATTAACCCAGAAAATTAAAAAAAAACCCACAAAGTAAAAAAACCAGAAAATGCAAGAAAACAAAAGGAAAACCAAGACTTGGTACAAAAAATACTGACATCCACAGTTCGAAGCAGAAGGGGCATGAAGATTGCAAGCAGGAGGAAGAGTAAGAGCCTTAGTGATATTCAAAACAATACCCAACTGGGGACTACTCCTGAATGCCTCGCAAAGACACTCTCCATCAGTCTTCAAAACGGTTTTCAAGCCAGAACAGCAGCGCCCTTCTGGCTGATTAATGGTACTGCCGTTGGTCACAAAAGACAGACAGTCTGCCAGGTTCAACAGCACCAGAGTGGAGCAGTCCACGGTGGGAGCAGAAGCTGCTGCGCCGGCACCATTAGCACAAGTGATGAGGAAGATGGTGCAGATGAGGAAAGGGAGGGTTGGTGATGCCATTTTAGGGAAGTGGGGAGTAGCTGGCGAAGTGGGTTTGAGTTGATTTTGGTTTTGGAGATAAACAAAGGAGAAGTCAGAAATGGGGGGGGAGAGAGAGAGAGAGAGACAGAGAGAATGAGAAGAAGAAGAAGAAGACGAAACGTAACGACTTTGTACAAGCATAGCGTGGGAGGAAAAGAGAGATCGAAGAACAGTATATGGACGCATTAAGACGCTGTTTTCATATGTTTATGTCTGAACTCAAATCAACATCAATCATTATTTAATCACAAGTTGTCCCTTAAAACATGTGATTGGATAATGCCAATCAACCTTTGTGACCTAATTAGCACAGATATGTCAATTTGGGCCCAATCAAATCCAAATTTGACCTATCAACAGAGCGTTCAAACCACTATTTAGTGTGAAGAGCGTCAAACAACAATTTAAATAAAAAATACATAGTAGCCAAAATAAAATAAAAACATAAAACCTCTCTCTCTCTCTCTCTCTCTCTGAAAAATCTCTGGTTTGAAAAAGAATCACGGATGATTTCTACCTCAAATCTCTCCATACAAGCAGATGCAAGCTCATCCAGAACATGAAACCCCGATCCTTCCGCCTCCATAGCCCCAGCCTCAACTCCCTCGTTCTCCAACACATCTTCGACCTCTTCGACAATTACGTGGACAGGTCTCCGAGCTAGAATCCACCATCATAAGGTCCAAACAACAGTCAATCTGCCTCTCTCTAAATTTACTTTCGAAGTTTCTGACAAACATTGCTCGCATTTTCCCTCTTTTTCTTTCCTCGGATTGATTAGGTAGTGAAGTAGCGGTGATTAGAAACCAGAGATAGAGTAAATCAATGTATATAATTAATTTTATTCTTAAATTTAGTTTTAAATAAGTTTTTATTATTTATTAAATCATTTTAGTGATAATATAATATTTTTAATATGTAATAATAAAATATATTTTAAATTTTTTATACAAATTCATTTTAAATAAGTATAAAGTGTGTTGACCAATTGAAAATTAATTGCACCATACGAGTAATATATAAGGGTGAACATTTAGTCGGTTCGATTTGATTTTTTCTCAAATTTTAATAAAATTGAATTTTTTATATTTGTGATCAAACCAAATCGAAAATTTTTAAAAATTGAATTAATCGAACCAATTAAATCGAAATTTATGTGTCTATAAATCGAACCGAATCGATCTTATTGCCCATTTGAGGGAACACATTCGCACGGTCATGTTATGAGGTCGTGCGACTTGTACTATTTCTACCTCATTTTGGTTTACACAAGTGCACAACCATTTTATGAGGTCGTGCATATTGTAATGTTCCTGCCTAATTGCACCCAAAGTTGCACAACCATGTTACAAGGATGTGCGATTTGTGATGTTTTTTTGTCGCATTTGATAGAATACATCCGCATGTTTGTGTTATGAGGTCGTGTGCCTTTGTTCGTTTTTGCCTAATTGGGGAAACAACAGGCAGACGACCTTGTTACTAGGTTGTGTGGCTTAGGCTTTTTGGCAGAACTGGGGCATCCAATTACCACGACTTTGTTATTGTATCATGCACCTTGGCCATTTTCTGTCGCTTACCCCTCATAACCTTATAGTCATCTTACCTTTTTTTAAAAAAAAAAATAATAACAAAACACAAGAAAACATGTGAAATTCAAACAAAACACTAACAACACAACATTTATGTAATAGTTGTCAAGACCTAATTTTTATATAATATGATCCTTTTTTTTTATAAAATTACATAAAAAGTACAATAACTCTAAAAATTTTACAATTTAATATAGTATTATATATATAAAAATTTACAATTTAATATAGTATTATATATATTTTCTCTAATATAAAATATATAATCATATTACAAAATATGTACGTATATTATTAAATATTTGTCAAAACACTATTTTTATGTAATATGATCATATTTCTTTCTTTTTACAAAATAATCCAAAGAATTACATAAAAAGTATAACAACTTTAAATATTTTGTAATTTCATATGGTATTATGGATATTTTTTACATTACAAAATATACTCTGGAATCACAAAATACATCATTATATTACAAAATAATCATCAAGACACAATTTTTATATAATATAATCATATTTCTTACTTTTTACAAAATAATTCAAAGAATTACATAAAAAGTATAAAAACTCTAAATATTTTGTAATTTTATATAGTATTATGTATATTTTCTATATTACAAAATATACAGTAAAATTTCAAAATATATATTCATATTACAAAATAATTGTTAAAATATAGTTTTTATGTAATATGAACATATTTCTTTAATTTTACAAAATAATCCATGAAACTATAAAATATGTCTTGATATTACAAAATAATTATCAAGATACGATTTTTATGTAATATTTATTTCTTTTTACAAAATAATCCATAAAATTGCTTAAAAAGTACAATAACACTAAATATTTTGTAATTTCATATAGTATTATGTATATTTTTTTTAAATTACAAAATATACTCCATAATTACAAAATATATCATTATATTACAAAATAATCGTCAAAACATAATTTTTATGTAATTGATCATATTTCTTCCTTTTTACAAAATAATCTCTCATATTATAAAATAATCGTAAAAAATGATTTTTATGTAATATGATCATTTTTTTTTACAAAATAATCCGTGAAATTACAAAATATATCTTCATATTACAAAATAGTGATCAAGATACGATTTTTTATGTAATATGATCATATTTCTTTTTTTTTACAAAATAATTCATATAATTACATAACAAATTATAATAACTCAAAATATTTTATAATTTCATATAGTATTATGTATATTTTATCTATTACAAAATATACTATAGAAATACAAAATATATCCTCATATTATATTACAAAAAAATCATCAATAAACGATTTTTATGTAATATGATCATATTTCTTTTTTTATAAAATAATCCATGAAATTGCAAACTATATCTTCATAGTACAAAATAGTGGTCAAGATATGATTTTAATGTAAGATGATTATATTTCTTTTCTTTTTACAAAATAATCCATAAAATTATATAAAAGTGCAATAACTCAAAATATTTTATAATTTCATATATTATTATATATATTTTATCTATTATAAACTACACCATGTAATTACAAAATATATCTTCATATTACAAAATAATCATCATG
>CATIWR010011498.1:0-29548 GCA_949677035.1 Omphalea diandra
TATATATTCTTCGTTAGTGACATTTGTTTTTTTTCCTTTTACAACTTGCAAATTCTCTCTTGGCTAGCGGCACGTTTCTTGTTTGTTCGTATGGCTTTCAGGCTTATTCATAAAGGAGATGCCATTTTTTCCAGATAAAAATATGGAAAAAAATATAAATTTACAAAAAATTCTTTAACTCTCATATTTTCTCTCAATTTTAGAAATAAAATAACAGAGGTAAAATAGATGATATTTTCTTTCCTCTTAAATTTTTCTTTACTAGCCAAATAGAGAAAAACCCTTTTCCTTATTTATTTTTCTTCTTTACTTTGATTCCTCCCTTATTTTTCCTTCTCCCGAACACAGGTTAGTGGTTCTTAGCACCAATTGCAAGTGAATACATTATCCCTTGGACTGCGGGACGCAAAAGAAAAAAATAGAAAGTTAAAAGTTTTGATTTTTAAAATAAAAAATAGATATTTTATTAATTAAATATATTATCAAATATAAATATGCAAAATTATATGTATAATTTTAAATTAAAATAATAGATAATTTGATTTACATAAATATTTTATATTGATAAAACATTTACTTGAGAGTTTTGAAGGTGATGTGGAAAAGTTAATAAGGGTGACGTAATGAAATGCAATGAAAAATAATGAAATGTTAATTACCTTTACCTTATTTTGGGTTTTTAAAAAATAAAATGGTGTTAAAATAAGTAATGATATTAAAAAAAACGAGAGAGGAGAGTTAATTAAAAAATATTAAATTGATAATTATATCCAAGATATAAAATATTATCATAGAGTATTTAGTAATTATCAAAATACTTTAAAGTTATATTTATTTTATACAATGTTTTATTTTTAACTCTTTTTTATTCTATTATCTACCTTGTTAATTTGGGATTAAAGAAAAATGAGTTTAGAAGATTAAAAGATGTGAAAAATTTCTCCCGTCAAAATTGTACTACCAAACAAGGTTAATTACTGAATTCCATCCTTTAACTTTTATTAATCCATTCCATGCAACCCTTAGACAAGTTGACAGTAAAAACACTTTACTCCACAGTAATTTTTCATTATTGGCCAATTTTTTTAATCTTTTATAACTCTAGTTTGATACTCACAAATTTTAGATATGTTTTGATAAATGTTCGATCACCTTTTGATATCATAAATCAAAGAATAAAATATTACATATTCAAACATTAAAATTGTAATTTTTACCATTGAAGAACATAATAATCAAAACATATACTCATAATAAAATGGGAAATAAAACCTTAAAATTTTTTTAAGAAAAATAAACTATAACAAATTTAATAAAAGAATATATCTAAATATTATTTAAGATAATGAAATAGAAGAACAAAAAAAAAAGGAAGAAAAGTTCAGCTATGAATGGACTCAAGCCTATCTAAACCTAATTCATCATTGTTCATAAGTTCTAATCTCTTCCTATCTATTTAATACGGGAGAAGGTCCAGTTCTGACTTCAATTTTAATTAATTTTAAGTTTTTTTTTTTTGGCTGTGTTTAATTTCAAAGAAAGAATTCATTTAAATTTATTTTAATTTTCACTTTTCAATTTAACTTCAAACTTACTATCGGAATATGTCAATTTAAGAAAGAGAATTTATATCAGTTCATTTTAAGTATTAATTGGATGTTCAATCTCAGTTATTATTTACTAGAGAGTATTAGACATCTACATTTAAAAAAAAAAAAATAATTCTAACTTTTTAGCTTTCATATAATTGTTGACTCCATCTATCATTATCGATAGCTGTAATTGCTGTCCATTCATTGTTACTCTCACATCAACATATTTAAAAAAAGAAATATTGCTAATTGATCACACACACACACACCCAGATATATATATATATATATATAACAATCATCAAAGAATGATATGATAATGATGCGGAAAAGTTAATGTCTTCCTTCCCTTTCACTGTCCCTATAATTTGTGAAGGAAAAGTGGCTTTTAATTACTTTGGTTTCTGTGTGAGAGAATAGATGGCTATGGTGAGGCAGGCAAGTTGATCTCCATTTCTGCTTTCTTCTAATTAATTATCTTCTTTTTCTCTTTCTGTTAGTGCAGTCATGATTACTTCCACCTCTAAATGGAGAATTGGGAGTGGTTGAATTAGTTCTCTCTCTGGATTTTAAAAGGAATTGTTTTCACAGTTGTTCATTGTCCAACATTTTGCTCGCTTGATTTTCCCTCTTCTTTTGCCATTGTAGGCATGCGTGTTACGTAGCAGTGCAAAATATATAAATGTTTTATCTCATTTAATCTTATCAAAAGAAAACTTTTGCTTGATGAACCTATCAATCATTCTACTTAAGGTGGCCTTTTTTTTTTTTTTTTTTTTTTTTTGCTTTTGTTTAGTATTGAAAAGGAATTACACTGAAGATTTTAATTTTTTATTCACTTCTAAATAGTCTAATATTACTAGTTGATTAAAACAATTAAATTAAGATACCATTTATTTTGCCAATTTATAACTAAGAAATATGATGTGATTCGGATTATAAATTTGAAGAGAGATATATTTAATCAATGAGATATATTAATTTGTGTGAAAATAATTGAATTTTAGACATTTAAATCTCAGATAAATATATAAATTATTGAAGATTATATATAAAAGTGCCCATTACATTATGGCCTCATTTGGAGTGATGAAATTTAAAATTTATGGATTTAACGAAATCAAAATCTATAGATAATACAGTTAATAGATTTTAAATTTTTATTATTTGATTTAAACATAAAATGTATAGATTGTTATTGGTAATATTGAAATAAAAAATATTATAATTTATAGATTGTTATTGGTAATATTGAAATAAAAATATTCTTAGATTTTGAAATCTTTTATTTGAAATTTCTGAATTCAAATGATACTTATATATTAATTCCCACAATTGGATCACTTTCCACGCAAAATCCATAATAGGGACCAAAAAAAAGGCAAGTTTGTAATCATTAATGCAGCACCAGCACATCTGTCGCACTTTTAGATATTGCCCAATATGATTTCTTCTGTCAACTATACAATTTTTTTATAAAATTAATTATGAATTCGTATACTATATAATATAATTATAATAAATTTAATATTTGATTTTAATTAATTAATCAATTAATTAATTAAGATTAATATAATAATAATAATTAAAATAGATTATTATTTTATAACATATCATTATTTTATAAAATTATTATCTAATTAAAATTTTCAAATAAATAAAATACTGTCAAAATATAATTAAATTATCAAAATAAATTTTAAAAATATTATAATTATTTAGTAGTTTTAATTTTTTGTTGATCATTTTTCTTTAATTTTTAAATTTTTATTATATACAAAATTAAATGCTTCTTATTGTTAAAGTCCTAATGAAAATTAATGTGAGGAACTTTTTTTTTATATTATTAAAATTCTTAAATTATTTTTACTTCAAGAAATTCCTATATATTAAACTTTATATATATTTTTATTAATTGAAAAAATTAAATACTTAATTATTAGTGAATTAGCACATAATACATAAAAATTTATTATATTGCTATTTATAGAAAATATTACATTGCCAATATTGCTAGACAGATGACAAACGAACACTTATTTACAATTCAGTTTGAAACTAAAATTAATTATGTATTCCAATATTTTAGTATATTTTTGCTTTGATATATTAAATTTAAGAAAAACTAATATATGAAAATTTTAAATTCAATTATTCTTTCGCTGTTGAATTAATGTGTTTAGAACATTTTTATTGAAATTGGTATTGAACAAAACAATTTCAGCCATGAAGATCTTCCAACTTAAGATTAATAATAACAATATAAGGGAAAAATTAAATTTTGACGAACAAGTCAAAATATTCTTCAATTAATTCATCCTACTTCAATTTTTTTTTTTTAAAAAAAGGAACAAAAATAAACGAGAAAATAGGAATGCTATTGGTTAGAATATCCTAAAAAAAAATTGTGTTATTCTTACCATAAACAAGTTTGCAAAGTATTCATTAACTTGGTACAAGATCTCATAAAAATCCCCTAAACAAACTCAAGGAACTATAAAGAGCTACTTTGAAGGACTAGTACAATGGACTTGAGTTGCCCACTGTTTTCATGGTGGAATGGTCAGACTGCAGACAATAATATAATCAGTGGCGGTTTCCAAAGGCAAAGTTTAAACTACCATAAGCTTTAGATTTGTAGTTGAAAGATGGTTTTGATATTTTTAGTATTTATGGATAGTTGGATTGAGGAATTGATTGACAAAAAAAAGATAGTTGGACTTCTCATGGGCTAATCTTTTTTTTTGGTAAACAACCTCTCATTTTCTCTTCATACTTCTTTTTTTTTTATAATCTTTCTTCTTTTAAAATTTTTTTTCATAATCTCCTTTTTTTTCTTTTTTTACTCTTTTAATTTTTGCAATTCATTTTTTCTAATCATAAAAAGTTTTGTCAATCTCTTTTTAATTGTACAACCTTTTTTTTTTTTTACTTTGAAATCCTAAAGTCTCATTTAAATTGAAAGATTAAAATTTATAAAATTAAGAAATATAAATTTTTAATGAATTTTTTATTTCATAAATTGTAACTTGTTTGTTATGCATATAAATTTTATAGAATTTAAAGGTAATTTTAAAATTTAAAATTGAATAAAATTTATCATTTATTAAATGAAGAATTTGGCAAAAAATCACATTTTAGTAGATTATGAATTTGATATGTAAAAGTAAAATTTCATATCCATAACAAGCAAGTTATGATTTTAAAATCTATGAGATAAAATTTATTAAAAATCTAGATTTCTTAGTTTCATGAATTTTAAAATTTTAAAATTTTAATCTTTCAATTTGAATGAGACTTTAGGATTTCAAGTGAAAATGGATAGTGTATTGTAAAAATTTTTTATGATTAGGAAAAAAGGGATTGCAAAAATTAAAAGGGTAAAAAAAGGGGAAATGTGGAAAAAAAAATTAAATAAAGAAAGGTTGTTAAAAAAGAAAGTGTGAAAGGAAAAATGAGAGGTTATAAACATAATATTTCATATTCTTTTCTTCTAACTTTTATTATTGGTCCATCTTAAAATATTAGACTTCTATTGTGTTTATGCAAGATTTGAAGGCCGAGATTTTATAATTAGTGATGAGTCATGTTTCCACTATTTTGTATGGGGAGACTCTGGTACGATATGCTTTAGACTATTATCCTATCTTTGTGGTATGAATAGTTCAAAACTTGCAAACCAGTGGAAATGACACCCTTTTAGATTTGAAACTCTATGGATGAGGAACCAATCCTGTAGAGCTGTAGTTACAAATTCTTAGATGTTATCCAATTATCTGAATACAGAAAATAGGATAACAGCTAGACTGAAGCAATGTCGTGATGATTTGCAGACTTGGGAGAAGGGAAAGTTTGGCAATGTTTTGAAAAAACCTAATGTTTAAAGGAAAGTTTTTGCCCTCCTCTTTGACTATGACCCTTCAGTAGATGTACTGGAACAATAATCAAAATAGTGGAACAGGAAATAAATGATTTGTTGGCAAGGGAAGAACATATGCTTTGGGTTTCCTTAGATGGATAAGATTAGTTTAAGTTTCCTTTTTTGATTCTCATGTGTTTGGAAAGATTTTAAGCATAAGGATCTCCTTCGTCCACTTTAGATGAAATGAGTTTGAATGTGAGCTTTTCAAGAGCATAAATGTACCCAAGTGTGTTCCTTTCTTCAATTGATGCTTTCTTTTAAATTTCAAGAGCCTTATAAGTTATGTTTTCATGTCAAATGATTGTTATAAGTTTTGGAATTTAAAACCCTAGTTTTGGACAAATGGGTCCCTTAAGGGATTTGATGTTCATCACCTTATTTTCTTGAGTTTTAAAACACAAGTTGTAAAGTTTGGTGTGAACTTACAAAACACCATTTACTATTAGTGGAATACTCAATTAGAAGAATTGGGAGTGGATGTAGGGTTGGTTAATACTCAAACTCCTATAAATTCTTGTGTGCTCTATTTTTCTACTCTCTCTAAAAACTTACATAATTAATCTTTCCTACAAAATTTAAATTTATTACCAATTGAACCCCTTTCCTGGTGCACAAGGGCCAACATTTTGTAGTCAATCTTTTTATTATGAAATCTTGAAGCATTTGTGTTAATAATTTTTTATCTTGAAATCTCTTGTTTTCTTTTCACAAATGGCCTAAAATCATCCAAGTGCATCCCTTTTTAGTGTAAATTGCCTTTATCCTTCATGTTCATTTTTTGGGAAGTCAATTTCACATCCCTTTAATACTAAATATTTTGTTACAACATCCCTAAACTATTGTGCATATTCAAAAACCATACTAAGCACAATGCAAGCATAGTGTAGTTTGGATCATATATAACTTTATGTGATACTACAAGAAATATATAATTTATCGATGAAAATTTTCGTCAGCAAAGATGTCGATTTTGTTGATAATCTACGTTTATCAACAAACATCAACCATCAACATCTATCGGTGAAGTGTTAGTCAGTAATGAGATATCGATGAAAAATCCAATTCATTGACAAACTTAACAATGAATTACCGATAGAATATTGAAGGTTATTTAAGCACAAAAATCCAGCTAAATTACCAACGACATGTTCTATCAGCAAGTTCAATGGTAAATCAATCGGTAATCTGTCGGTAATGAGTCAGTGAATTAAACCCCAGTATTATATTTTTTAAAAAAATTGTCAGTAATCCGTTGGTATTTATTTTAATTTTTTTTTATCTATCCATTAGTAATCCGTCGATAACTTTTAAAGGATTTTTTAATATTATAATATTAATATTAATATTTTTTAAATTAATTTCATACTATTTAATATTTTATGCTATTTATGATATTAATATTTATAATATTTATAATATTAATATTGAAAATTTTTAATATTATTTTTATAATATTAATTTGATACTATTAATATTTTTTACTATTTATGATATTAATATTTATAGTATTTATTATAGTAATTTTAATTTTTTTAATATTAATTTTATATTGTTTATGATAATAATTTTATAAAAGAATTAAAAAAATTTCAAAGAATAACAAAAAAATATAACGAAAAAAAGAAACACACACACACACACACATATATTCGAATATATACATAAAAATGTCAATGTTTGATACAAATAAAACTATAAAACTAATCAGTTGTTGCATCATCCGGATCATTGAAAAAATCATCAGTGATGTCGAAGACATCAAGATCAGATGTAGGAGAAGCAACTGTTGTAGAAGCACCAACAATGGCAATAATAGTCGAAGGCTAAGAAGGAGAGGCAAGACGAGTGGCATAAGCATATGCAGATGAGAGGGATGAGGTATCCCAATCTATTGGGACACGACGTGTAGTTAATCCTCTATAACTCACATTCGTGAATCGACAGAGTGGATATGAGTATGATAAGATGTGATCCTCTTATCTATTCGCCTCTCGATCACTCGCTGTAAGTCCTTAATAGACAACGACGGAGTTAAAAAAGAGCTGACACCTAAGGACTCACCATAAAAAGGAGGGGTATGATCGCCCATGCCATAGATCCGACCCTTCATTTGACCCCCTACTGCCTGTAGGAAAACCTCATACTCATCGACCTGATAAGGCTCATCAGATCCTAGAGGCAACTGTGACAACTGCTCTGATATCTTGGAAACTATCTTGCACTCTGTAAAGTATGAGATATATAAAAATTAATTAATGAAAAAAATAAAATATAAAATAAGTAAATTATGACTTACATTAACTGCCCTAGACCATGCATCAACGAAGGTCTCCATGTCATGTTGCTTCATGTGTGTACACACGAAAACATCGAAAAGATGAACTTCTCATCCTAATTGTCAAGTCTGTTATAAAGGAAATGAGAAGAAAAAAAGTAAAATTTTAAATGGAAAAATTAAGTAGTAATTCATAAATATTAAACATTTTTTTACTTGCCATTTGGTGTACTTTAAACGGGGGATAGACCCCCACATATGTGCTTAAATGGACTTGAGTCAGGATCTCCTTTCTCGGTCCGTCTGTTCACGCTAGTCTGGCGAGACACAACATGAGTATGTGAAGAACTCCACTACATCTGCCAGTGGTCCTAGGCCTCATCGGGCACCCAGGTCTCCTTACCCTTATGCTTCAAATCATGAAGCATATCCTTGTACATCAAAGCATCATTCTTAAAGAAGGTTGGCTGGACCTAGGTATTGATTTCTTGATCCCTCTAAAGATGCTTCTGTACGAATAATAAACACAAAAAAATTAGTAAATAAATAAAACTTAATTTAGTAATATTAATTTTATATTGTTTATGATAGTAATTTTATAATTTTATAAAAGAATTAAACAAATTTCAAAGAATAACAAAAAAATATAATCGAAAAAAGAAACACACACACACACACATATATATTTGAATATGTACATAAAAATGTCAATGTTTGATGTAAATAAAACTATAGAACTAATCAGTTGCTGCATCATCTGGATCATTGAAAAAATCATCAGTGACATTAGAGACATCAAGATCAAATATAGGAGAAACAACTGTTGTAGAAGCACCAACAATGACAACAGTAGTCGACGGCTGAGAAGGGGAGGCAAGGCGAGTGGCATAAGCCTATGCAAATTAGAAGGATGAGGTATCCCAATCTATTAGGACACGACTCACATTCGTGAATCGACAGAGTGAATATGGGCATGATAAGATGTGATCCTCTTATCTACATGCCTTTCGATCACTCATTGTAAGTCCTTAGTAGATGGCGGCGGAGTTAAAGAAGAGCTGACACTTGAGGACTCACCATAAAAAGGAGGGGTATGATCGTCCATACCATAGATCCGACCATTCATTTGACCCCCTACTGCCAGTAGGAAAACCTCACGCTCATCGACCTAATAAGGCTCATCGGATCCTAGAGACAACTGTGACAGTTGCTTCGATATCTTGGAAAACTATCTTGCACTTTGTAAAGTATGAGATATATAAGTATTAATTAATGAAAAAAAATAAAAAATAAAATAAGTAAATTATGACTTACATTAACTGTTGTAGACCATGCATCAACGAAAGTCTCCATGTCATGTTGTTTCATGTGTGTACACACAAAAACATTGACAAGATGAACCTCTCATCCTCACTGTCGAGTCTGTTATGAAGGAAATGAGAAGAAAAAATTAAAATTAAAATTTTGAATGGAAAAATTAAATAGTAATTCATAAAGATTAAACATTTTTTTACCAGCCATCTGGTGTGCTCAAAACGGGGGACAGACCCCCCCTATATGCCTAGATGGACTTGAGCCAGGATCTCCTTTCTCAGTTCATCTGTTCACTCTAGTCTGGTGAGACACAACATGAGTATGTAAAGAACTCCACTGAGTTTGCCAGTGGTCCTAAGCCTCATCGGGTACCCAGGTCTCCTTACCCTTATGCTTCAAATCATAAAGTATATCCTTATACATTAAAGCATCCTTCTTAAAGAAGGTTTTTTGGACTAAGGTATTGATCGCTTGATCCCACTAAAGTTGCTTCTGTACGAATAACAAACACAAAAAAATTAGTAAATAAATAAAACTTATTTTTTAAATATTTAGCTTAGAATTATAAATATAACTTACCTTGAACTCCTCCGAAAAAAAGGTCTTCATGGACTGTAAGACCTTCTTCCAGGTGTAGCCATCATGATGGATCTTCTGCTTGAAGATCTTCAAGCATGCACGACAACATCTATCAGACGAATATAAACTAAATAAAATTGAAAATAGAACGTAGTTAGTGTTATAATTAATATGATAATAAATAAGAAAATAAATAGAAAATATAAAAAATAATTATTACATACCTTCCATGTTGTAAATAAATATGAGGTCGTAGCTCAAGCACAGGAACTGTATACACCTCATCTTGATTTGTCAGCATCAATGATGCAGATGGAGCTGAAGGAGGATCTTGTGTATGGTATGGAGTTAAAGGAGTTGAACCAATAGGTAGAGCTAGCGTTAAGGGAAGTTGTTGGACTATGTTGGTCAAACTTAAGTCAAAGACCTTTTTTGATCTTGACAATAAAGATTGATAGGTACTAATATCTTGTTTAAGTGGTGTTTTTGTAGATTTTAAGTTAGGTTTGCATTGAAAGTTCGATGAAAATCTAAATCTCTAGCATTGAGTAAGACATCTAAATTAGTTGTTAGGAACTTTTAAATCGCGACCGCAACCTTGCAACAAAGATGGATAAACTTGGACCAGATGAATTCACAAAGCAAATCGCAGCCGCGATCTAGCCAAGGAAGACTTAAATGTCATATGGAGAGATTCGCTGTGATGTTTGCGTTCTCAGTCGCGACCACAAATTTTGTAGCTGAATAGAGAGAATCAAGTTTGTAACCATAACATGCCAAGTGTCCAAGATGACTATTGAGGTATCAAACTTTGAGAGGGTCAAAAACTTGTCGAGACTGCAACTCATGAAAGTGATTTCTCCTTACCAAACAAAAGGATTCACAATCCCTAGGGAGTTTAAGAAGGATCTTAATCACAACTGTGACTTTTGGCTGGTTAGTCAAATGCAACAACTACATTTCCTGGAACGCCAATAGCAACAAGCCACGTGGACTAGTCGTTAGATACAAAATGGGGTTTTTTACCGTGATTTCGATCTTTCTAATGCAAATTACAAATTTGCAACTGCGAAATGCTAGTCATGACTGCAAAATTAGTCTGACAAGCATTTAATGCAAATCTGCCTAACTTACCTTAGAGATTTAGGCATAGTTTATGAGTAATGTCTCTTTAGTGGCTGTTGTCTATAAATACTCCACCAAACAGACATGAATGCAAGAGAATTTCATTGATTGTAGCCAAATAGTTGCAAATTTACTTCATAACTTCTTATTCTTTGTATGTGAGTTATTGTTGTTAGGTGTAAGCATTAAACACCATTGTGATTGGGTTTGAAAGTTAGCCTAGCTATCAAAACTCTTGTAATAGGTTAAAGTGTGAGCCTTTGTAAAACACATGAGTGAGGTTTTTATATGAGCCTTGAAACACAAATTGTAGGGTTGTGTGTGAGCCATTAAAACACATTATACAAGTTTGGTGTGAGCTTGGAAACACCATTTAAAGTTAGTGAGACACCCATTGTGAAGAATTGAAGAGTAGACATAAGGTTGGTTAACACCCGAATCACTATAAATATTATGGGTTCTTTCTTTCCACTTATAATCCAATCTCCATTCACTTCATTTTCCCTCTAAATTTTTTAGACTCCCATCAATTCAACCCCCCTTCTTAGTGCTCAAGGGCCAACAAGTGGAATCAGAGCCAAAGTCTCAATTCAAGCCTTAATTGTGTGAGAAAAGATCATTGAAACATGCAGGAATCCATACCCATCTCAAGCCATATTTTGATGGATCCGACTATACACATTAGAAGTATAGGATAAAAATATACTTGAATAGTGATGTGGTGGATCTTTGGGACATTATGGAAAAAGAGTGGAAGCCACCTATTAAGGTGGTTGATGAAAGTAAAGAATTGATCCCAAGGGAAGAATAGGTTGAAGCTCACAAGAGATCTAATGGAAGGAATTAGAGGGCTATGATAATCCTTCTTAGTTCTCTATCAAGGGAAAGAATAGGAAGGGTTCAACATTATCTCATAACCCATGGAATATGGAAGGCCTTGGAGAACTACCATGAAGGCATAACATTGGTGAAGTCCAGTATATTAGAAATGTATGTGACAGTATGAGAGCTATTCATGATGAAGGAAAATGAAAACATCACAAATATGATGAATAGACTCCTATCGATTGTCACAAACATGAAGAAATTCAGAAGGATACTCACCAATCATGAGGTAAACTAAAAAAATACTTAAATCCTTACGTTTTAAGAAATTTAGTGCCAGAGTTTGTAGCATCCAATAGTCTAATTCAGAGATTAGGAAGGTGCAAACTGATGTCCTCATAGGCCAACTTCTAATTCATGAGCTAGCCTTAAAGAAGGATGAGGAGATGAAAAAGATGAAAGGGCAAAGGGACAAGAATGATAAAGCAAAAAAGAAGACCTTCTCTCTCAAATCTTCATCCAAAGAAAAAGAACCAGAGGTTTTTTCAAGTAAAGAAGATAATGACAAAGAAGAGAAGGAGTTGGTCATGCTTTCTAGAAGAACAAAAGAGTTGATAAGGAGAAGAAAAGATAGAAGAAACTTTAAGAGAATAACTCCCAATCTCAAAGAAAGAATGGGTGAGGTCATATGCTATGAGTGTGGCAAACAAGGACACATCTAGTATGATTGCCCTAAGTTAAAAAAGAAGAAAAAAGGGGGATAAACAGAAGAAGAAGAGCTTCAAAGCCACTTGGGATGACAACTCAAGTAAAGAGGATTGAGAGGAGGAAGTGGCAAATCTATGCTTCATGGCATAAGATGACTCTTCAAATGAGGTAAGCGTTTCACCCCATTCTTATGAAAATTATGATGAATTAGTTGATGTAGATGATGAGCTCTTGAAAGTTTTTACTTTGAGATGTGACAAATACAAGTCACAAATGAAAACTTACAAGAAAAAATGCTCCAAACTAGAGGATGAATTTAAATCCTTAAATGATCTTGTAAGTGAGTTGAAGACTTCTAATGAGGAACTCAAAAAATCTATAGAAAGTCTCTCTAAGTTTTCATCTTCTCTAAATTCCTTAAGAAAGGAAAATGATACCTTGAAAGGAGAGGTAATTGAGCTTAGAAATTTCATTTATAAGTTTCATAAAGGGAAGAAATCTTTAGATATATTAATTGTATCTCAAAGATCCCCATTAGTTAGACATGTTCTTGGCTTCAATGGAGCCTCCTCGTCATCTAATCCCTCTCTCACTACCTTTATTAGAGCTTCAACACCTCAAATTTCTAAGTTTCATAAAGGGAAGAAATCTTTAGATATATTAATTGTATCTCAAAGATCCCCATTAGTTAGACATGTTCTTGGCTTTAATGGAGCCTCCTCGTCATCTAATCTCTCTCTCACTACCTTTATTAAAGCTTTAACACCTCAAACTTCTAGTATTGAGGTAATTGGAAGGAAGAGTGCTCATAACACTAAACCACCAATGCCCAAGGGTAAAGGAAAGACACAACAAGGCTCAAAGCCTATGCTAAAGAGGGCTAACCATGCATATGTTTACACCAAGAAACATGCTCACCCCAACACACACAGAAAGTTCTCTTTTGCTCCTAACCATTCATGCATATTTTCACACTCACATCATTATGATATGAGAAGTTTCCCTACTTATACCAAAGCTATGTATAGGAGGAAGACTCACAAGTCTAAACTCCAATGTCATTATTGCATGAAGTTTGGTCATATAAATATTCACTGTTATATTAGGAAGGCTTACCTCAAATTGGAGGACCCTTATAGGCCTGACCCCCTAAGACCCAAGTATGCTTGGGTACCTAAACAAAAATGATTTGTTTATGTTGTGTAGGATTGTTTGGCAACCACCTGTGAGGAGAATGATTAGTATGTGGATAGTGGACGTTCAAAGCATATGATGGACAATAAGAAGTTATTCATGGACATAAAAGAGAAGGAAGGTGACAATGTCACTTTTGAAAATAATGCCAAGGGTGAGGTAATTGGCATCAGAGCAATTGGTAAGAATGGTTGTTCTCTCATTGATAATGTTCTACTTGTAGATGGCTTACAATATAATTTGCTTAGTGTAAGTCAATTATGTGACAAAGGTAACAAAGTCACCTTTGACCCTAGAAAATGTCGAGTTACCACTTTGGTGGATAAAAAGGTAGTATTCGAGGGTGAAAGGAGGGACAATACCTATCTAATTGACTTAGACAATTTGGCTAACCAATCTTTCAAGTGTCTTATGTCACTTAGCAATTAAGCTTGGCTTTGGCATAAAAGACTTGGTCATGCTAATATGAAGCTCCTACAAAGTCTATCAAAAGGAAAGCTAGTGTAAGGTCTTCCCAAGCTAAGACATGTGGACCATGCCAAATGAGAAAACAACATCTATCCTCTTTCAAAGCAAAACATGTTATGACTTTGAAAAATTGGAGTTGGAGTCAAGCCCAAGAGAGATGGCTAAAAACCATGACAAAGGCAAGTCATTAAAAGAAGAAAAGGAATGTCAACCTCAATAAGAAGAAGCCTCAAATCAAGATCTTTCCAAGGATTGGAGATTTTCCAAACATCACCCAAAGGATTTAATCATTAGTGATACTTCTGAGGGTGCTAGTACTAGATCTCAACTCAATTCTTTAGACAATTCCTCATTAGTTGTATCAAGCATATCATACAACTTCTAAGACATCAGATTAGAGCTTCACTCATTCTACTCCAATCAAACTGCCCAGTTGCGTTCATTACCATATTATGGTATGCAGTAGGTTCTGATTCACTTAAACATACATTATCAGTTAGAAGTTTAGATTCGTTTGTAGCTGATATTCCAAACCACACAATTCACCATGCAAATACCATTCATAGTACCCAGCAACAAAACTCCTTTGCATAATATGCAACATTACTGTATTGGGGTCTAAATAACTGCGATTCTGATACTTCTTATGAGTACATAGACATCTAATTTCAATTTCATTCATAAATTCAGGTTGAGACATCACGAATTGAATGAAATTGTTCACTCTTTTTAAGAATTATAGATGTAATAAACGATCATTCAACCTAGAATACATTCAATTCCTATATGATCTCATTATAAAGTCCTGAAAATTTTAGTGTAACAATGGAATTAAACATACATAGAATATTTTTCAGTTCAATATTTTATATGTTATTTTTCAGTTTTTTTTATATATAGTACTACCTCCTTGTCTTCCCATTCCTATAAGGTAAGAACCTAACAATATAGTTCGCATAGCTATTGAAATTTCGACAACATCTCATTACAGTCATCCTAATGCACCAAAATGAAAAATATTTTTCCAACATTTATCATTATGCATTAAGAAAACGTGTTAGAAGATACACAACTGAATTTATCAACAACATATATAGTAAACTATATTATATACAACAAGTTATATTAATTATAAAAATTTCAAACTATCCACTTTAGACAATTCGATTGATTCTCATCATCGAAAGAAAATCTGACCAAATGGGTATCTAAGGTTATACTTATACCTTCTTCAATGAAATTTATAGGAAATTCAATCTAATTTCCTATAAATTATATATTATTTTCATAAAAATAAAAATAAAATTTCAAATATACATTAAGTCCAAACATGTAATATTCAAAAATAGAACAAGAAATCTTTGAAATTTTATTAAATTTTTAGGGATATTATTAATTTTTTGAAAACTTTGAAATTTTACAACATTTTTATTGAATATTGTTAATGTTATACATTTTTTGAACTTTTATGAAATTTTTTGGGTATATAATTAATTTTATGTTATTTTACGGCATCTATAATTAACTTATAATTTTTAAGGAATATTACTTATAATTTTCACACTTTTTGCATTTGTTAGCATGTCAATTTAGGATAATGCAAATTTTTTATATTTTAAATTTTAAAGATATTCAATGCAATTAAGATTTTGAATCTTTTATAACATTCTTAACATACATTAAATTTTTATGGAATGTTTTTTTTATAATTTATTAAATTTGTTCTTTTTTTTTTTGGGCAAATTTAGGATAAGTAAATTTTTTAGATTTTTTTTTGTTTTACGATCATTTAAGTAATTAGTTTTTTAGTATTTTTATAGTATTCATAATTAATTTTTAATTATAAAGAATGTTAGTAATAATTTAGAATATTATTAACTTTTATGGAATACTTTGGAACATTATAATTATAAAAATAATTTTTTATATATCTTATATCATTAATTATATTATAAATTAGTTTGCATTTCAAGTCAATATAATTTTTTGATATTTTATGTTTTAAAATTTAAGGTAATTTAAGTGACCTATTTCTTTTTTGCAATTATATAATATTTTTTTAATATTATTATTGTATTATTATTATATAATTTTATAAAATTTTAAATTGAGTACATTAAAAAATACATACACAATTTTATAAAGTTTAAAATTTATTACATACATAGATACATACATTCAAATAATTTTTAACATGTTAGTTATTCAACGAAAAACATATTTTTTTTTAACATATCAATCATTAAACAAAAAATACTTTTAAATTAAATATTTACCTCTTGAAACACAAATATTACAAACTTCACGAAAAGATATTTCAACCTAAGCACAAAATGTAAATAGAAAAATTATGAATAACAAATATCAATAAATTTATATGATTTCTATAATTTAATTAAACTATACAAATTTCATGAAATAAAGACACTTAACTTATTAACTTTAACGAATTTATAATTTCTAAAATTTCTAAAATTAAACAAAATTATGCTTACTAAATTTTATTAAAATTTCAAAATTTAAATAAATTTTCAAATTAAATTAATTTGCTCTTAAATTAATAAAATTTGATTAAAATTTTCTTAAATAACATTACACTACTACATTTAATTAAAATTTTTAAAATTTCATTTCCTTACTCTCAAATTTGTAAAATTTAATTAAATTACACTTCAACTATTCATTAAATGTTACTTAAATTTCTAACATTCCAAAAATTTCTTAAATTTATTTAACTTATTAAAATTTAATGGAAATTTATAAAATTTTAATAACTTTCAATTAAATTACTAAAATTTATTACAATTTCTAAAATTCAATTTCATTGCACATAACTTTATAAATTTTTATTAAATTACATTAAAATTAGTCATTAAATATTACTATAGTTTATAAAATTTTTGTAATTTCTAAAATTTGATTAAATTATATTAACATTACTAACTATAATTAAATTACACTTAAATTTCAAAATTTTAATTTAATTGCTCTTAAATTAGTAATTAAATGTTACAATTTCTAAAATTTCTTAAATTTAATTAAATAACGCATAAATTAATAAATTTCATAAACTTATTAAATTATTAATTTTACACTAAAATTACTAAATTTATCTTTATGTATTAAATTACTAGAGTTACTAAATTTACACATTTAACACTATAATTTCTATTAAATTTACACAATAAATTATATAATTTACCTAAATTTACCAAACAATTATTCAATATTACACATTCATAATATTTTCAATATCCAATTTACACATTTTACACTAAAATTTCTAATACATTAATATAATAAAATTCACAAATTTATCAAACAATAAAATTCACCAAAAAACAAAATTAAAAAATTCACCAAAAAATTTACCAAACATATTCACATTTCACATATTCACAAAACAAATTCACATTTCACAAATTCATTAAAAAATTTACAATAATTAGACAATAACACAGATTTACAATATCTCATAAATTTATAAAAAAATAAAATTTTTATTGTGCACAATAATTGTACAATATTACTGAAATTTATTCACAAATTATAATATCTCCATATTCAAAAATGCTTAACATATTCTCAATATCCATAATTTTTCTATATAATTTCTATAAAAAAATAATAAAAAAAGAAAAAACAAAACTAAAAAGGAGGAGTTGTGGCAGCTACGACATTTGGTTGTGGCACCGGAGGCATCTCGTGATGGTTCCAGCGATTGAGGTGGTGGCAGTAGTAACAACAGGTAGAGAAGGGGGATGGAGATAAAACAACAACAAGGGTTGGGTTAGAGAGAGCCAAGAGAGAGAAAGAGAGGAGAGTTAGGGGGAGGGAGTCAAGAGAGAGAAAAGAGAGTTGAGGGGGGAGGGAGCCGAAAGGAAGGGCTAGAAGGAGAAGGAAGGAGAAGAGAAGGAAGAGAAAGAAGAAGAGAGGAAAAGAAATAGTTTTCGCAAGTTTTAATTACTTTTTATTGATAGATTACCGACAAAATTTGACATGTCACTTAATAACATCCGTGAAGACTTTATTTTTGTTTTTATTTACCAAGTTATCGACGAAATGCCAATGAAAGTTCTGACACGTTACTTCCCATGTGCCTTTTTCTTTCCTTTTGTCTATAATTTAATTAATAAATTATGGTGCCATAATTGACCAACAGATTTTATCCATTGGCAAGCTATTGACGGTATTCCGTGGGTAATCGGTCATTATGTTATAGAATGTCTCTTTCCATTTATTCTGTCGTTAATCTGATGATATTTACCAATAGATTGCTTTTCGTTGGTAAATTTGGTCAATAATTTAAGCTTTTCTTATAGTGTGACTTCTGTCTTCTTATGGTACCACCATCTTCATCTCTTAAATCCTTCTTCAAACTATAATTATCATCAAATCCATAATAATCCTTATCCTTGCCTAATTCTTCATTTATATTCGCAATTGATGCTACATTTTGCACAACATCTTCTTCAATTATTGCTTCTTCATCATCTATTTCTTTATCACATTCTTCTACTTCACCTATTTCTTCATATTCTTCATATGCCAATTCTCTTCATCCTATGGCAAAATTGGATCGGCACTCTTGTAATGTCTCTACATATTATCTCTAACTTTTTACAACTCATCATCAACTCCATTTGACATGCAATCCTTTACAACAAGCTCAGGTTTAGTTTCATCAACATGTTCACACATTTATGCTTCCTTTTCTGTTGGTAACTCAACTTCATCTGTATGTTCTACATTTCCTTCTATTATTTCATTATTGAAGCTTGGTCTCCAAACTCCAATAGTTGTGCCTCTTTAATAACATTAGTCACATCAACCTTATGTACCAAATAAAATTTGATTATATCTAGCCCCTTAATACATTCTAAAATGTCATAAATGTCATAGTCATTTTGCAATAACCTCAACTCACTAAGACTATGCCTAGGTCTCAACCAATAAATCAATGGTGTATCCTAAGCTCTTTACATATTTCTCAATTCTAAAGTAATGTAACTTATCTCTATTTATAAGTGTCAAAACAACTTCTTTCCCATTAACATATTGTACCTCTGAAGATTGCTCAAACTTACCGCCATGACAAATCTTCAAAGATAGCTCAATCATAACCATTTAAAACAAAACCACATTACATCACAAATATCAATATCCTTCATCACATTACAAACATAACTATCAATATCAACACCAAATTGATCACATTGTCTATTAAATCAATATAGCTTCACAATATATCATACGTTTTATTACTTACCTTATAGCCATCTTCTGATAATGTGAGCTATGGAATGAATGAATCTTACTGCATATACGATTGAATCCCTAATCTTTTAATATTTTACTACATATGCGAATGAATCTTAGGAGCTTATCAAGAAAGAATTCTTAATTTTTTTTCCTCTTTTTATTAAAGAAGAATCCCAAATTTAACCTCTTTTTAATTATTTCATGCTCTGTTCCTAATGATATGAGCCACACATACCTAATTAAGGTGCAAAATGGGTTAAAATGGATTCTTATATTCAAATTATGTGTTAAATTAGTTGTAAAAGTTAAAAGGGCCTAATTAATCCTTTGTGAAAAGTTTAGGGAGGAAATTGAACATTATTCCAATAAAGGGCTAAATTATCTAACTTATGTGCAAGTGTTCTAAATTTTGATCTTATAGGCCCTTCATTATAATCTCAAGTGGAAGTTTGGAAGGTTTCTAACTATGGCAAAAAAGGCTTCTAACTATGCTAAAGACCTTACACATGAAGTTCATTAAAAAAAAATTCGTCATACTATAGAACTAAGTTTGGAAAAGAACTTGATGAAAAACAACCAATGACAATGGACTATTGTGCCAACAATCGTGGAAGATAAACAACAACTATTAAAAAGCACCAACCATAGTTGAAAAATCCTAACAAAAGTGGCTAACTCTTTTGTTTGCCAAAAATATACTATATAAAGTACCATTGAGTGTGGCATGGAAAATAACTGCCATGCGTAAAAAATAATGATAATTGAAGCTTATCGAATAAATTTATCTTCAATAGTTGCTAAGAAGAATTCAACGATTGTTGACATGATAATGGGGCATTGAAGTCTCCTAATGGCCATTGAGAAATCTTGGCAAATATTGCTAAAGAAGTCTTGGACATTGCACAAGTCATAACAAGTATTAAAGAATTTTCAAACAACTGTTAAAGGAAACAACACCCATGGAACTCTAGCCGCGATGGTGGAAAAAACTTTCTAGATAGGGTTATGGAGTCAATATAAAATATATACTACTCAATGGTTATTGTAATAACTCAATGGGTATGGAATGTTTCTTAACAAGTGTTGGACTATCCTAATTATTGTTAACAAGGTAACAATTATAGTACTATATGACCAATGAAGAAAGACCGTAAGATAATTGTTCATTTCAATAATTGTGGCTAGCATCCCAATGAGCATTGATGGTGTTTCTAAAGGTTATATTGATAGGTCTGATAGATTTTCAAGTATGAGTATCGATAAGTTTTCTACCATTTGCTATATAAGTTCCATATTCAAAAAGAAATATGATATGCCATATAGTATATAAATCTTATTGAGAAATCTAAGCATTAAAGAATAATTAAAAAAGTGATTAAGAGTTCAATTATTTGAACCAAGCATTCTTCAAGAGCTTATGCAAGTATCATTTGAAAAAGAAGAAAAAAAAAAGTTGTGCAAAGCTACTTTAGCAATCTCATTCTCAACCTTGCCTTAGCCTTACTTGTTAGTTTCTTATCTTTCTACCTTTTTGTAAGGTTTGGTGTATAGTTTTGCCTTGTCTTGATATTATCCCTTATGTTTGCTTAACATTCGCTTACAGTTTACTTAATGTATGTTTATATGACATGTTAATGATGTGTTTTAGATGCATTTTACATGTCCAACGGTGATGTTTGAGGTGTGTTGATGGAGAGAACAAAGAGTTGCAAGCAAAGGTTTCATAAGTAGTATGGTTTGAAAGATGGCTTTTGGTGGACTTTAGTAAGCACTTTCAACAACCAATCTTTTAAGGAATGGGAGTTTCAAACATCATGATAGAATTTGCAATCGAATAGTGTTAGGCTATGGAATGGCACTTTCAACAGATGAACCTTAAGTTTGATAATTGAAAGTCCATTTGGCCAAACTCATTATAGAATGTGCCATTTGGCTACTTATGCTCTTATATAGCCTATTAATTCATGTTTTTCCTACTCATTCACAATTTAACCTTTATTTTACTCTATTTTTTCTTAATATAAAAGCTAATACACCTTCACAAGGTCCTTCTTTCATTCATGGTTGCTAAATTAAACTTAGAAAACTTAAGTTAGTTATTACATCTTTATCACCTTTCAAGCTTGGATTAATGAATTTCTCCTCTATGTAAGTAAGTTACCGCTTGCTTCTACCTTTATATAAGTATTTGTATTTGATTAGGTGTTTTTATGATATGTTTGAGCTATATTAAAGTGAGAATAATGGAGATATGTGTTAGGCTAACTTAGTTGATGTTATGATCTTCAATTAAAGCCTTAAAAGGAATCGCCCATATGGATTAATTGTATGTTTTCTTGATGATTATTGAGTTCTTATATGTTATTTGGCATCATAAACTTTATGTCCAAGGTGATAATTAAGGCTTGAATGATGCCTTACACCTTAATTGGAATAGTGTTAGATATTGATGTCTTAATGAACATATTATCATTCCTTGTGCAAATAAATTTTGATTGCAAGGATAATTGATGTTATTTGAGTTTCTTGATGTTGTTTGACACTCTAGACATATGATGGAGTTGTATATGAATGAAGGAGATGTTCATCTAGTTAGGGTAGAGATGAACATTGATATTCTAATTAATGTATAATTATTCCTTATGCAAATGAGCTTGGTTTGATGGATGTATATGTGTAAGTGATAGGTGATAATAGAAATTGTGACATGGATCAAAGGAAGTAGAGTTTGTGCATTGTGGGAAGGAGATTCAACTTAAAGTGAGTATATATTCTAATACCTCCTTGAGTAGCTTTATGTCTTTGAAACCAAGCATTCATGCATCATACAAAGAATATGTTTTAATGCAATGTAATGTTTAACATATAAAAGCTATTATATTCAAGTACTTATATATATGTTAAGTTTATATATGATTTAAGAATATATTTTTATTATCATACGCATTGATGATGATTATAATATATGAAAGCAAATCTTGCTTTATGTGTTGGTAATCCTGAGAATGATGTGTGAAATTCATTGATATATGGCTAGCTAAGTCGGATTGATAACTTGATATGAAGGAAATGTTAAATGCAATGAATGCATGCATGACAAAGCTAATGAGGAAACTCTCTCGTGTATAAGAGAAAGGCATGGTTGGTATGAAAACTCTTTTAGAAGAAATGAAATATTAAACTAGTGGGTGAGGAAACTCTCCTAATGCAGGGATTGGCTTATGGGAAGGAGAGAAAGTCTTCCACATTACATTAAGTAGGGTTTCTCTATGACCTTAAGTTACCATAATTAAAAATATGCTTATGTTCTCATGTGAATACAATATTTCAATGAGTCGCATTGACTACTTATATATCTAATATATTTTGACATATGATGCTTTAGCATGAGAGGTACAGGTTAATCTATTTATTAAGTATGAAAGGCTCACCCTAACTAGTTGACTATTATAAGTTTTATGCATGAGGATTAAGACAATGAGGGCTAGGATCTTGCTTGTGTTTTGAGTCATGTTTGAGGATGTACATGTGTATAAGCTTATGTTATATAAAGGCTTATCGATATGTGCATATTCCTAGTAAACTGCACTGACTGGTAGGACTATATTTGTATTTTGTAGGAGGATATCCTTTGTCCACATGAAGTATTATCAGTTATGAAATCTATATATAATGTAATTATGATGTTCATATATATGAGAATAGATATAGACTTTATGATCAATTCTCCATAATTATAGATAATTATGTAATTAATATGTATGATTATATGAAATGTATCTATATTATTAGGCTAGCTAGTGGTTTAAGGGACTTTAGGCCTCCTAAGCACCTAGGTCGGCACGGTCCATGGGGGTTAGGTCATGAAATTTTGAAAGTGTTTGAGAGTATTTCCTTATAAATTACTTATAATCTTTGTGAGAGAACACTCCTTGGGTTAGGAAGTCATTTAAACCAAACTTTTTTGAAAAGTGTAAGATAGTACCTATAAACTATCTTGTTTAGGCTTAAATAGTGCTTAGGAACTATTGTCAAAGGCTTTTAAGGCGGTGCCTATTAAATTCACTTTATTGTAAAGGTTTGAATAGCACTTATAAGCTATTTGGTAATGAAATTCTCTAGTTTGATCTAGAGAAGAGGACATAGGTCGAGTTTATGTCAAATCTTTATAAAATTATGATGCCCTTGTCATGATTGATTCTTGATTTTAATCGTATAATTTTTATTTGTCATTACCCAATTCACCCCTTTTAAGGCATCTTGGGACAACACCTGAGATTCTAATTCTTATTTCAATACTAACAAGTATATCTTAAGTAGGAATACGTCTATATGGTGTTTTTGTAGCTGGTTTTAGATCCTTTAATCCAATTCAAATCATGTTTCAAGATTTTCAAGCTTCAATGTCTTTAATTAGCATGCATTATGTCCTTGAATTGTGATTCTCCAAATGAAAAAGTCTAAGGTTAAGGCTTAAAGAGCCAAGATTCAAGAAGAAAGCTTAAGCGTATTGAATATCCAGTTCAATATATGAATGAGTGTGTATGTGAAGTGAACAACCTTGTGTACAAATTAAATGAACTTGTTCACCATGAAAAAAAGTTGAAAAATTCAAACAAAATACTTGAACAACTTAGAGGTTAAATGAGCAGCCAACGGCCTAAGATTGCTTCAACTACCTTTATGAATGAGACAAAGCACTAATGGAATGGCCCATCAAACAAATTGAATAGACCCATTCATCAAGAACAAAGTGATGAAAATTTGTGCAGAAGATTTGAATGACTCTAATTACTTTTGAATATACATAATGAACGACCCCATTCGCTAAGTATAAAAGTTAAAGATTTTTCATAGAAAGGTGGAATGGCAAATATGCATCTAGAACATACATGAAAAATGGTAGTTCAAGTGGCATGAAAAGTGAACAACATGTGCAAGCTAAGTTAATGACCTCATTCAAACATATAATAAGCACATTCAAGTTGAACTTTAAAATATTAAAGGATTTGGAATAGCCTTGTATAAGAACTGAATGGCCCTTTTGATAAAAGTGAACAACCGTTGCCCTTTTGATAAAAGTGAACAGCCTGTCCATAGGCAAACAATTAAGCATTGCAACATATTGCATATATAGCTACAAATCTTTGCTACGAATAAAAGCATAGTGGCTAATCGCTAATAATATGCACACAAATAATAATCTCATAACTAGTATAATTTCATCAATTTTTTTGAGCTATTGAAATAAAACTTTTAAAGCTAATACATTCATTTGCTTGAACTAGTAATTGTTGTGGCAAAATTGAATTATCAGATATAATTTTTTAGCATAAAAAATAAAATAGCTAATTGAATTTTCAGCTTTGAAATTTATATTATTGTGGCAATTGTTGATTTATTAGCCATAATACAATAGCCACGAAAAATGTTATAGCTAATTGAAATATTAAAATGATTATCTCAATAATAAGTTTATTAGCCATAATATTTTAACCACATTAAAATGCTATAGCTAATAAGAAACATTTAGCCATAAATATTGAGAAATTATGGCAAAAGTTAATATGACTTTTAAAAATGATAACTACAAAGTTTTAATAATCATGGCAATAATTAGTCTATTAGTCACAAAGACCTATCCATAATAAAATATTATAGTTAACAAAAACCTAGTCATGAGTCTTAATCATGAATAATAATTTTATTAATATAATTACTTACTACATATCTTAAATCTTATATAATAGTATAGAATGAAATTGATATGTCAATGATATATAACTAAAAAAAATTATTAAATTATGGTGTCCAATATACATTTAAGTGTCCTCTATATATTGGCTATTTAATAAGAAAAAAATACATTGAAAAATATGAAAATGAATTTAATAATGAAAGATTATTGTATTTTAGATAATGAGATATGAAAAAAAATAACGGAAGTAGTCAAAAAATATTCATAAACTTGTAATGAATAATAAAAGCAGTCACAATTTAATTTCCAATAAAAACTGTTGGTATTTCATGTGCTGCAATATGTCTATAGCAACAAGTCTTCATCATCAGTATCAAGATCAAATTCTATATGCTGTTTAATTAAAACTTCATCAGTAAGATCAATGTCAGTAGTAAAATTAACACCATTTCTATCTGAATTCGTCAAGCCATCGTCCTCTTCAATAGTGCTTGAAAATTCTTTACAATCTTGTGAGATGTCTTGTTGAAAAGTTTCAACATCAATCTACACTTTATCAACATTGAACACATCTTTTTATGGTAAATCATAAAAGTTCTCAGATTTCCCTTTCAAAATAATGAACCAATTGGGATTATAACCATCTTTAACATAAAAAAGCTGCTCTACTTGAGATGCAAGTATAAATGGTTCATCAGTCACTAACCTTCGGGAAGTGTTAACACTAACAAAACCATGTTTATCTTTCTTGAATCCCTTTCCAATATTATGAACATCCCACCAATTACATTTGAACAAAACAATTCTTTTTCCCTCCTAAATATTGAAGGTCTATTATCTCATTAAGGACACCATAGTAATTCACTCTCTAAGAACCTAACAATCTTTTTACCAAAACACCACTATCTTGATTCACTCTTTTTCTTTCAAGTTGTTTTGTACGAAACTTGAAACCATTTATGACATATCTCATATATCGTTGAACACCATAAAGTGTACCTTGAGCCAGTGATAATAATTCTTCATTCACATTATTATCTCCTTTATTATGCAATTGTGTAGCCTATAAAAGCATAAAAAGATAATAATTATATTTAGGGTTACTAAATTAAATTTACCATAATATTTAAAGATATAGTAACAACTAAAGCTTACTCGATGATAAAAATAATCAGAGAATCAATATCATGGCCACTTTGCTCATATTCGTTGAAAAATTTAGAAAATCACCAATAAGAAAAATATTTTTAAAAAAACAAAAAATGGTATAAGAGAGAAAAAAAAAAGTACTACATAATAAAAATGGTTAAATTTCTTCACAATTTTCAAGATAAAAAGTTGAGCTTGCTTTCGTTCATAGTCCTTAAAAGACTTGGATTTATCATTAGTTAAACGATATCCCATTTGTACAGATACAGATAACCCACTTTCTGAACTAGCAAAATCCCCTTCAGAATTTCTCTTTGGTTGGTTAAATTTGGTTTCAAATACCATGTAAATACCTTGAGCAAAAAATCAAACTTTCTTCTATAATATAGCCTTCAGCAATGGAACCTTTAGGTTATCTTTTATTTCTAATATAGCATTTCAATTTGTGTACAAAACTATAACATGAATTTAACTAACATTAATTAATTAAAAAATGTATTAATCAATTACAAAAAATATGCAATTCTAAATATTACCTTTATATTGGGTACATCCATTGATACTGTACAGGACCAGCAAACTTAGCTTCAGTTGGAAGATGAATTGCCAAATGAACTATGATATAAAAAATAAGAGGCTGGAAATATTTTCTCCAACTTGTATAATATTATGGAGATTTGAGATTCAAGATGTTCTAACTCCTCTATTTGTAACACTTTACAACATAACTCTCTAAAAAATATGCTCAACTCAACAATAGCATAGTACACATTAGCAGGCATGATTCCACAAACAACAAGAGGGAGTAGTTGCTCTAAAAGAATATGGCAATCATGACTCTTGAGACCCAATAACTTTCGTTCTTTTACATGCACACACTGAGAAATGTTTGAAGAAAAACGCTCTAGAACCTTTATAGGTTTTAAGTACTTGCATACTTTCTCTTTTTCTTCACTAGACAAACTAAAACATACAGTTGGATAATTCCACTATTCATTTTTTTTGGATGGATGCAAGTCTCTTTTTATATCCATTTTCGTCAAATCACGACAAGCATTCAGACCACCTTTTGTTTTTCCATCAATGTCTAATAAAGTTCTGAAGATATTCTCACATATATTTTTTTCATTATGTATGACATCAAGATCATGGCGTAATAAAATATGTCTCCAATATGGTAGCTCAAAAAAATGCTTTTCTTTTTCCACTTAAGGTGATTTGTATTTTTACCACCTTTTAGCTTTTTAACTTTCTTGAAGATTATGTAGTTGATTCAAAGCATTATCACCAGACAACATTTGAGATGCATTATCTTTTTCTATTGTTCCATCAAAATCACTTTTATTAACATGCCATTTATGACTTCTATGCAAAAATCGATAAGTACGCATATAACAAAATTTTCTACTATATTTAAGTCGAAAAGAAGGGTTATCCTTATTGCATGGAGGACAAGCTAATGTACCTTTTGTACTCCATCCTGATAGATAAGCATATGATGGAAAGTCACTAATAGTCCATAAAACAACAACACACACAAAAATTATCTTTCTTAGAAACATCGTAAGTGTCAACTCCATAATACCATAAGTCTTTTAACTCATCTATCAAAGGCTGCAAGTAAATGTCAATGTCGTTTCCAGGAGCTTTAGGCCAAGGTACCAATAAATTCAACATATAATATGGTTATTTCATACATAACTTTAGAGGTAGATTACACACAGTAACAATCATAGGCCATGTACTATGAGAAACACTCATGTTGCCAAAAGGATTGGTTCCATCAGTTGATAGCCCAAGTCTAACATTTCGAGGATCTCTAGTAAATCCTGGATTTTTTGCATCAAAAGATTTCCATACAGAAGAGTCGGCTGGATGTCTAAGAATCCCATTTTGAGGGTGTTGGTCATTATGCCACCTCATCGTAGAAGTTGTCTTCGATGGCATAAATAACCTCTACAATCTTGATTTAAGAGGAAAGTAGTGTAAGACCTTATTTGGAACTTTTTTACCACCCTTTGTATCATCGAGTTTCCATATAGAATCCCCACATTTTGTGCAATCAACAAGCTTCGCATTTTCCCTCCAAAATAGCATGTAATCATATGCACGAGAATCTATTTTCTTAGAGGTAAGACCCAAATTTTAATTATTTTTCTTGCTTCCAAAAAAGATTTGGGTAAAGTTTCACTAGAAGGAAGTGCTTGTTTAAATAATTGCATTAAGCTATTAACTACTTTATCACTCAACCCAAACATACACTTAATTTGAAATAACTTTACAATGAAAGATAACTTTGTAAAGTTCTCACAGTTAGGATAAAGTTTTTGTTAGGCATCTTTGGAAGTTTCTATACCAAGATTAGAAAGCTCATAACATTACTCCCCACATTCAACTAGCTTAGGAATGTTAGAATCATCATGCTTTTGATCAATCCATTGTTATGATCCAAAACCTCTTTTCAAGTTTGATGCAAAACAATAAAAAATTTCTTGCAAGGACAAGGGATCACATTATCTAGTTTTGTGTGATCAAATGCAAATTTAAAAAAATCATGCACTCCCTTCTTATATTCAACACTGTCTCTGCTAGCATTCATCCATTGTTTGTCTATTATAAGCCTATTAGAAAAAATAGTTAACTATAAATCAGCGTAATGGATTTAATATATACAATCGTCCTTTACACTGAAATTCCAGATCATTTAATCACTCAAAATAAGTACATTTTTTGTTTATCTCAAATTAAAAATTTAGTATAATGAAAGCAAAAGCTCAATCATCTAATCAGTTACCCAAAGTGAATTCATATCATATCATTGCAAGAGGATTCAAATCATGTGATCCAAGATGCAATTTCCCTTTGAATGAGTTGACATATGATTATACATTAACCCTAATCAAAAGCTTCATTTCTCAAGATCATTATAATTTTGTTTAACAAATCATGACAGATAAACCATAATAATGTTTTGAAACCCATTCTCAAAATAAACTAACAAAAAAGAAAGCAACAATTTTTAACACATTCAGATTATTTAGAGTAAAAACAAAGACTAGGCACTAAATTAAAGCAATCCAAGTAATACATGGAATAGAAAATCTCAAAAATAACTAAAATTGGAGAAAGGTATAATCACTAGAGAAAGAAGAAGAAATAAAAGACCACTTCAATTAAGGGTTCAGTTGTCATTAACCTCTAAATAATTTATTCAACTGCAGTAAAAAATTTTCATTTAATTGCGACAAAAATTTACCCTAAGTAGATGGAATCAGTTATATATATATAATCAATTGTATTACTCAGGTCCTGTGGGGGGGGGGGGCCCCCCCCCCCCACCCCACCACAAAAAACCAAATAAATATGGTATTTGTTTTGTTTGTGGTGTGTGGTGGTTGTGTGGAAGGTTTTATTAAGAAGATAGTAGAGAACATGAA
>CATIWR010011502.1:0-20447 GCA_949677035.1 Omphalea diandra
CTCTTCTACTTTTAATCACTCATGCATTTGCATACATTCTCACCATTTATGTATGAGAAGGCCTCTCTACTCATACTAAGGTTGTGCATAGGAGAAAGACTCATAAGTCTAAACTCCAATGTCAGTATTGCATGAGATATGAACACATTATTGTATGAATAACCCAATTGTTTCTTTAAACCTTTTGAGCCTTCCCCTTGTGATTAGGTCGTGAAGTTGAAGCGGATCTTTGGGCTGGCCTTGGATATTTGTATCACTTAGGCATAGGTGGTATAATGCTAGGGGTACCTCTCTTCCTCATGACCTCAATACTTGAAGTTTGAGTTATTGATGATGTAATGAATGTGGTGAGTGAAGAAATAGGTGAAAAGGCTTCATTAAAGCCTAAACCATGCCTAACTAAAGGAGGTATTTGAGATATAATTAGTGTATCTAAGGCTTCCTTCCCCTTATGAAATTTAGAGATGGAGTTTCTAAGTTCTATAACTTCATCCTTTAAAGAATCATTTTCCTTTTTCAAAGAGTTAAGAGAGAATAAAGACTTAGAAAGACTCTCTATAGACTTTTTTATTTATTTATTAGAAGTCCTCAATTCACTTAAAAGATTGTTCAATGATTTAAATTTATCCTTTAACTTATAACATTTTTTCTTTTAAGTTTTCATTTGTGACTTATATTTGTCACATTTCAAAGTGAGAGCTTCTAAAAGCTCGTTATCTATATCATCAAATGCATCATAATCATCATAAGAATATGGATAAGTACTTACCTCTTTGGAGGAGTCCTCTTGAGCCATAAAGCAAAAGTTTGCTGCTTCAACTCCATCTTCATCTTCATTACTTGAATCATCATCCCAAGTAGACTTATAGGACTTATTCTTTTCCTTGTGATGATAGGAAGATTACTTTTTTTGAATTCTTCTTTCTCTTATCCTTTTCATCAACTCTTTGGTCCTTATTGATATTTTGGCAAGCTCTTTGTACTTTTTATCACTTTCATTTGAGTCACTTGAGCTTGAATAATCTTTTTGAGCTTTGAAGGCTAAAGCTTTCTTCTATTTTTTGTGTCTTTATTCTCTTAGCTTCTTCATCTCTTCATCTTTATTGAGAGCCATCTCATGAGTTAGCAGTTTACCAATAAGGACATCGGTTGTCACTTTCCCAATCTCTAGATTGGACTCTTGAATGTTGCATACTCTTGCACCAAATTTATTTAATGGAAGAGATTTGAGGATTTTAGTGTTTACCTCATATTTGGTAAAAATCCTTCCAAACTTTTTCATGTTTGTGACAATAGAGAGGAGTTTATTTGTCATTTTGATGATGCTTTCATGGTCTTTCATCATAAAGAACTCCCACTCTGTCACATACATCTCTAACCTGCTTGATTTCACAAGAGTTGTGGCCTCATGATAGTTTTCTAGTGCTTTCCATATGGCATGTGTAGTTTGGCAATGTTGGATTCTTCTTGTTTCTTCTTTTAACATGGAGCTTAGGAGAATAGCCATTGCCCTATTGTTCTTCCCCTTTGTCTTTCTTTGTGCTTCACTTAATTCTTCTCTTGCAAATACCACCTATACTCCTTCAACCATCTTTGTTGGATGCTTCCACTCTTCAATAATATAATCCATAAGTTGATGAGATCACTATCAAGATAGATCTCCATTTTATACTTCCAAATACCATAATCATTACCATGAAAGTCGATATTAAAATGAAAGTGGACTCTTTCTTATGCCATTGATCTTTTTCTCACACAATTAAGGCTTGAATTGAAACCAGGCTCTGATACCAATTGCTGGCCTTAGTACACCAAGAAGGGGGGTTGAATTAGTGGCAAATTTGAACTTATAATTTTGGAAAAAGCACACAAGAATGAAAGATTTAGAGAAAGGGTGGTAGGAAAAGAATGAACACAAGAGTTTTATAGTGGTTCGGGTATTAACCAACCTTACATCCATTTCCTAATTCACCAATTGGGTATTTCACTCAATCTCTAGCATTTTATAAACTCACACTCAACTTAGTGTTTAGGCTCACACCAAACCTTACAAGTGTTTTCTAAGGCTCACACTCAACCTAGTGTTTAGGCTCACACCAAACCTTATAAGTGTTTTCCCAAGGCTAACACTCAACCTATACAAGAGTTTTACAACTAGGCTCACTCTCAAACCTATACAAGAGTTTTACAACTAGGCTAACTCTCAAACCTAAACAAGGTGTTTAAAGCTCACACTAAACTATTTACAAAGAAATAAAAAATTAAAGTAGAGAATTGACTTTGCAAGAGTTTTTGCACTTCCAATTGTTCTTCTCTTGCATTTACATCAATTTGGTGGAGTATTTATAGCCCACATCTTCCAAAGAGATGTTACTCTAAAACTATAAATAAATCTCCAAGTTGTGCTAGGCAGATTCAGCATTAAATGCTTGTCAAGCTGAAGTCGCGATCACTATTTACTTTTTGCGGTTATAAATTTTCAATTGCAGCTGAAGACACCATTTGTGTCTAACGGCTAGTGCACATGGTAGCTTCTCATTGGTCCATCAGGAAAATATAATCATTGTGTTCTAACTACCTATAAAAGTTGCAATTGCGATTCTTCATTATACAGGGCGTGACTGAGGATACAAATTCTTCTGTTTGAAATACTTTCTTTTTATTCTTGAATTGCGGTCACTGCCCAAAATGTCAACCTCACGAATTTTGTTCTCCAATGGATACCGAGACACTTAGCAAGCTATGATTGTGGATTGGCTTCCCATTTTAATCACTTTGAAAGTTGTAGTCACGATTGAGGTGTGACATACACTGCAAATTCATCTGTGATTCAACCAAGTCTCCTTCAACTGAGTGGCAACTGTGAATTAGCCCACAAATTCCTCTAACCTAGCTTCGTCCAATCTTATAATAGTGACGTGGTCACGATTTAGGGGATACCGACCTTGAATTTAGATGTTCTTCTAAAAGATGGAGATTTTGACTTCCATTGAAAATAACTCTTATAAACTATAAAAGCAATACTTAAAAAAGACATTAAAACTTTCAATTTATATTGTCAATATCAAAAGAGAGCTTTGACTTAGGTTTGAATAGCCTAGTCTAACATTAAGTCATTTAGAAGACCCAATTCATCTTCACACCATCAAAGATTGGGTTTGAAAATTGGGTACAGGTTGGGGATAAGGTTAGGCACCTACATGCCACCTAGATATAGGGATATAGCCTTTGAGCATCTTTAGTTCACTTTTTACCATTTTATCCTTACTATTAATTAATCTAATTAACATATACAAACATGTTTTTAGTGCATCCAATGAAACACATCATCATTTAGGCAGCATAATCACATTAAAGGGGATGAAGGCATGTAATATCAAATAAGGAAGTCATGCAAATCAACCAATTATAATCATGCATAATGGAACTTATCATGTCACTTTCATCATCTACACAAGGAAGACATATGTTAGTTACCATTAAATAAGTAAGACAATGGAACAAACATAGTGGAAAAGGATTCAAGTAAAGGATCTCACACAATTTGCAAGTCAAGGGAACCTAATCAAAGTCTAAGCCAAAGTCAATGACATCCTAACATCAGATGAAATACATGATGGTAAAAATAATATCAAATAAAACACAAAACATGTGAGTCATGAAATATGGAGTATCATACACATGAAATTTAATTAAACTTTGGAGAATATTAATGGCCTAGGGCAAAATCTCAATAAGTGGAATCCTAAGGTTATTAAACCCTCATTTGCATTGCTCTTAAAGAGCTAAACATCCATAAACATCACTAAACATTATAAAGGTTGAAGTACTAATAAAAAAAGAAACTGTCCCAAGTCTAAAGATATGAAATATAAGTGCAATAGAGGTCATTAAGTTTTGATCTTTCTCCCTAAGTCAAATGATGTGATCACCCAAAATAAGAAGAAAGGAGTGTATAAGCTAAGACGTTTGCAGCCCCTCCCTTTTGGTGAGAACAAATGAAACAAATCACTAAACTTTGAACCATAATCAAATAGCAAGTTCATAAGGTCATTGGGAGTTGAATTCCCTCTATTAGTCATGGCCAAAGCTCACAAAATAGAATGCTAAAAGTAAGATAAAAGAATAGTGCATAAAGAAAACAAAACCAAAAGCATTAAACTAGAAGAATAAGGTTAAAATCTGGATCCTAGCTTAATATCTAAGGGGAGGCCATAAAAAAAATGAGAGAATTCAGGTGGAGAAGAAGAAGGTTTTCACAAGCTATCCACAATCAAAGAGGTTTATATAGACTAAGAAATGGCTTGTACAATCTTCTAGGTGGTTTGTACAAACTATTAACAGTCTATATAACCCATCTAAACTAGGTATTTTCAAAAAAGAAAGAAAATAAGAAAGGGTGAAGAATAAAGAAAGGGAAGGAGTAGTAGGATGGTTTTGAATATTGGTTTTGCCCTTAGAGGCACTATAATATTATTAATCCTGTAAAATACAAGGGTTAGAATAAGTGTCACTAGACTTAGAGAACTACATTGGATCTTTGGTTGGATGTGTTAGGTTTTGACTTTTGTGTTTAGGAGTGTTTTAATGGAGATTTTGGCATAGTAACTTTTGGGTTTTTCTAAACCTTTCTCTTTCTCTCTAAATAGGGGGTATTTATAATGAAAGAGGTTGCACCAAAGTTATACTAACTCTAGTTGTATTTTATTCACGACTCATAACAGACAAGGGCCATGAAACTTTTAGAATTAGGGTTTCATAATGGTTTGTACAGCTAAGAGGTTGGATGTATAGGCTAAGGTTTACAAGGGATAATGTTCTATAAGGTTTTGTTAGCTAGGATTTGTTCTTTAGCTGTACAACCAAGAAGATAGCTATACAACCAAGTAGGTTGGTTGTATAACCATTTAAACAATGCCTAGCATAATTTAGTTTTAGGCCTTAATAGGCTTGGGCTTTGTTTAGTGTTTAATCCAAGGCCTCTTAAAGCCTTTATTCTTTTTTCTTTATAACTTCCCCTTGTATTATGAGGAATAATTCCAATAGCTTTCATCATTGGATTTGCATCTTAGGGCATAAAAAATGTGATGCTCACAGTTTGCCCGCTACTTTATGGGGTTGGAAAAATCACATTTTGAGAAATAGTCATTTGAACAAGGCTTAACAAAGTAATAAAAAAAATGTAAACATTAGACAAAGGCATACTAGAGGATAAAATTCTTTAGTAGCTCCTCGAGTAGGTACTAAAGTGTATTCTAATCTATAACAGGTATCAGTGTGTTATGTATGTTTTTAGTAGCTCTTTAGTAGGTATTAAGCATCCTAGCAACTTTAAAGTAGGTACTATAAGCCTGAGTAGCTCTTTAATAGCTACTAAGTTTTCTCTAATAGTTTTTCAAGTAGAGACCAAGGTGTTTTACATGTCTGTAGTAGCTCCCAAGCAGGTACTCAGTATTGTAGCAGCTTTCTAACATGTAAAAGGCACTAAGAGTTTTAATAGCTCTCTATCAAATATTAAGTTTATTTTGGTCATTGTTGTTCTTTAATGTCATAAAAGAGGGGAGGGGGGGGGGGTGAAATAGGGTAATGGTAGATTTTATAAATTCAAACTAATATGAAAATAGATGAAGAATCAAAACATAAGATCCCCATTAGAAGGTCTAAAAGGTGTGGCTCACGTTAAAACACTTTTTCAATGTTGATTGTGAGAGTACAATGGCCATTCTAAGGTCCAAAGAGCATTGCTCAAACTATAGCACTTATCCAACACTGGTTGCAAAAAGTGTAATGTTGATTACGAGTTCCAATTCAATGCCTATTACAAAATCACGATGCCCATTATAAGGTTCAGAGAGCATAACTTAGACTTGAGCACTTGTTTAATGCTCATGACAAAATCATAATGGTCATGGCAAAATCCATAGAGCATATCTCACACTAGAACACTTGTTCAATACCTATTACAAAAGAAGTAATGCATGTTGTGCAATCCTTAACGTCTGTTGAAAATAGGTAACATCCGTTGGGTAGTTTAGTTGAGTTTGCTTTAATTCTCATCTTTTAATACTTAGAGTTTTTCAATATTTTGCTCAAATGAGCTAAGAGCAAATTATTTTTTAATCATTACAGTTTAAGGAATTAAAGTACTTGTAAATTTTAACATAAACAATCTTGGGCAAATGTTAGTCCTAAGTCTTATTTGCAATAATCAAAACAAGAGCTTGGAACCAAGAAGGTTTAACATTCTCCCTTTTTTTTATGATGACAAACAATAATTCAAAGGTAAGGGAAAAAAAGGTTGAATAGTAAATCATATCAATTTATCAATTCTTAACTCCCCTTTAACCTGTTAAGGTTACTAGTTAAATTATCATGTTTATCTTTTATTTTTGTCCCCCATGCTCATTATACATACAATTCTCTCCTCCTTTGGCATTATCAAAAAGAACAAAAGTAAAAATCATGAGCATAAGTAATTCAAGGCTATTCAGAGCAAAAAAAAAAAAACACATATAACACATAAAAGTACATAAGATAAAAAGAAAAACTCACTCATTTCTTTTTAAAAAGGACACACAAGATGTAGTCCATCATCAGCTACAATTTATAAAAAGATTATGAAATGAATATAATATTATGCAGATGGATCATGAGGAGGAGTGGTTTTAGAAAAAAGAGGTAGGATTGGTTCCATGGTTTTTATATGTATTATAGGCTCCTTAGGGTTTAATGTCGCCTCTAGTCCCTTAAAGGGAGAATCTTTGGTTTTTTGCTCTTTATAGACTATTCAACTGGTTGCTCTTGATTAATTGGTCTCTTTAGGTGCATATTTAACCTTTTAACAATCCAATCAAGGGTTTAAGTTATATCTTTCAATTGACCCTTGAGTTGGTTCACTTTTTGATGGAGGGAAAAAAAAGGATGATTCAACTATTCTAACATTACCAATAAGTGCTTTCAACTACTTAAAAGGAAACAAGGATAGAGCAAATAGAGTAGGCTCATTAGATTTAATACCTCTTATAACTTCAACTCTAGCCCTAACCACTTCCTCTATATTTTCATTTTCTTCATCTTCTTGTGGAATTTATCCTTCCTTAGGCATTAGTTTGATTAATTCATTTTCCAACCTCTATAATATACCCATACTTATCAACAACTTCTCACTAATGGGTTTACTTGTAGGCAGCTTCTCCAACATGATTTCTATTTCTTTAAGTTCTTCCTCAGTGAGGGGAATAGCCTTCACCAGTTTTACTAACTTTATGATGTAATGAGCCATCATAAAGGCATTTAATTTATCCACTTAGCTATTAATTCTTTGCATCAGTAGCCAATGAGTGTTCACCTTTTGTTTATTCTTCATACATCATATATAGAATAGGTCCATCATGATGTATTTTCCATTAGATTGTTGCCATTAATGTTCCGAATGATGAAGCGATTGGCAATCCTTGAAGCGTAGCATTTGATCTTAGAGGCCTTACTATTGTTTTTATTATAGCTTGTAGTTCCATTAGTGATTGACTCCAAAATTGATCGACTTCAATTTTAAAGTAAGAGGAGGCTCTATTGAATCGTTATTTGCTACATCAAGGCATTTAGCTAAATCATTTTGGTGAACCTTATATTTCTTTCTAAATAATTTGAATTTGATTATGTTTGGCTTAACATACATATCACAATCATTTACTAAAACCTCAAGAGTTATGAGGAACTCAATTGTTAACTCCAAATAAGAAAGTTCTTTAATATGGCAAAAGAATTCCTATTAATGCCAATCATGAGCTCCTCCACTTACTCTGCCAGGTGATATCTTTGTAAGTAATTTCAATTAAAAATTGTTCCACCACACAGTTTTCTTCTTAGTAATTTATGAGCCATTTCCTTTTCTTTATCATTCTTTAGGTGTAATTGATGAACCATTCTAGCAGCTGCTTCCTTCGAGAGTGATTTAGGTTCTTACTCTATTTCATGTGCCTTTTCCTTTCCTTTTGATTCATGGATTGCTTTGGCTTTCTTCTTTCTTTACTATAATTCCATGTTTGATGATTCCATGACTCTCTTTTTCTATTATGCCAACCTAGAGGAAAGGTTTTCTTTAGTATCAGAGCTGGATATAGAGGAGAATTGTTGAGAGTTCTTTCTAGTAGCTTGTTTGAAACTCTTAGTGATTTCAATTTTAGGTGTCACGGTAAGTGTGATTAGTAGAAATTGAGAAAGATATGGAGAATACAAAGCAAGAACATACATCAAAAACATGATTTAGGGTTAAAGGTGTTTAAATTGAAGTTCAACAAGCCAATCCCTTCCTTTATTTTTTTTTAAAAAAATATGACCGTTCGGTATGTCCAACGATTGTGTCGAGTGTGATAATAACTGTTAGACATAACCATCAATTTGGTGTTGCAAGTTGCTCACCCAATGATAGTGGCAAGTTTGCAACGACCATTAAAAATATGACAATGGTTATTAGTGATTTGTAATTATCATAGAGACCAATAAAATTAAAAGGACTTCACATGTGATTCAACAGTCATTGTACATGTTGAAATGGTCGTTAAACATGTTCCTCAGTCAAACACTCAATTAAAACCAATTTTTTGTGTAACAAAGGAACATTAAAGCTTAGTTAATGAATATTTTCATTCAAATTCAATGAAATGATCATGAATTCAACTAAAATTTGGACAAGTTAATCATAATCATTGATAGTTAAAACTTTTAGTCAATGAATCTAAAAGCTTTAATAGTGATCAAATAGCAATAAATTCAATATAGTTTAAAAAGTAAATAGAGAAATAGATGAACCTATTTAAAGCTATGATAAGGTATTGTTGTCTATCATACCAACATTCCCTTTTGATGAATTTCATCCTTTCATATCAAAGATGTTTAGTAAAAATATCTACCAATTGATGGTTAGTATTAATAAATTCCACTACAATGTTACCATTATGTGCATGATCTCTAATAAAATGATGTCTTATGTATATATGTTTGCTTATATAGTGTTGAATGGCATTTTTAGATAAGTTCATAGCACTAATATTAGCACATATAATTGAAATTTGATTTACAATAACTTTGTAATAAATAAGTTATTGTTTCGTCCATAAATTTAGGCGCAATATAGGTTAGCTACTACATACTCAGCTTATGCAGTTGACAACGCAATTAAGTTTTACTTTTTCATACTCCAAGACATTAAGCATTGATAGGTGCCTTTCTATCTAAGGTATACCCAACAAAATCAGCATAAAAAATGCATTTAATTCAAATGAACAACTCTTAGGATACCAAATCCTAAGTTAGTACCAACAAGATATTTTAGTATGTGTTTTCCAGCCTGCAAGTGAGATTTCTTAGGATTAGATTGATATCTAGCACATAGGTAAATACTAAACATAATATCAGGTCTAGAGGCTATGAGATATAATCGACTGTAAATCATACCTCTGTATAGTTTTTTATTCATATTCTTACCATTTTTATTCATGATTAGCTTGATGTTAGTGCTCATAGGTGTTTTATAAGGTTTGTTGTTGTCCATGCCAAATATTTTGATTAGCTCCTTTGTATATTTAGCTTGGTTGATGCAGATTCCTGCCTTTCCTTGTTTGATTTGTAATACAAAAAAGAAGTTAAGTTCTCCCATCAAACTCATTCTTCATTGCTCTTGAGAAATATTCATAAAAATAAACATTAGTTGCACCAAGTATGATATCACCTACATATATTCATACTAACAATATATCTCCATTCTTTTCTTAGAAAAGAAAGTTGTATCCTCCAATCCTTTTATGAAACCATTCTCTACAAGAAAGTTGCTCAATCTCTCATTCCAAGCTCTTAAAACCTGCTTCAAGCCAGGTAAGGCTTTGGTGAGCTTATACACATGATAAAGAAATCAATGGCTTTCAAATCTAGGATATTGTTCAACAAATACTTCCTATTCAATGTAACCATTAAGGAAAGCACTTTTGACATTCATTTGGAACAACTTGAAGTCCATGTGAGATGTAAATATAAGGAGAATTCTATTGGCCTTAAGCCTAGCTACAAGTGCAAAGATCTCATCAAAGTTTTGGCTATAGCCTTTGGTACTAACCGAGCTTTATTGCTAATATTGACTCCATGTTCATCAACTTTGCTTCTATAAATCCATTTAGTTCTAATAATAGAATGTTTATGAGGTATAAGAACTAAAGTCCATACTTTATTTCTTTCAAATTGATTAAGTTTTTCTTGCATAGCAAGAACCCAATGTTCATCGTTAATAGCCTCATCGATGGTCTTAGGCTTAATAAAGGGATAGAAAAACAAGATTATCATGTTTTTTTAAAAGATGATCTAGCTGTTACTCGACTTGAAGAATCATCAATGATAAGATATTTTGGGTGATCTTTCATGAAAATCCAATCCTTTTTTAGCTGAGTTTGCTCTTCACTAGGATATGAAGGAGATGGATCTTATTCTTTTTTATTTCTCATATCTTATAGCTTATCCATATTCTTTCCTTCTTCTCCATCACTTAATGGACTTACAAAATCATCAAAATCTTCTTCTTTTCTTGAATGAGGTTAAATTCATCAAATATAACATGTATAGACTACTCTATAATAAGAGTTCTCTTGTTGAAGATTTTATACCCATTGCAAGTGGTAGAGTATTTAAGAAAAATTCCTTCATTGGATTTGAAGTCAAACTTACCAAGGCTATCTTTAGTGTTTAGAATAAAACACTTACAACCAAAAACTCTAAAATATGCAATATTGGGCTTTCTATTTTTTCACAACTCATTGGGAGTTTTCTTTAACAAAAGTCTTACTAAGACTCTATTTAAGACATAGTAAGAAGTATTTATAGCTTCGACCTAAAAATACCTAAGAAGATTGTATTCATTCAATATAGTTATAGCCATTTCTTAGAGTTTTATTTTCATTTCCACCACATCATTTTCTTATGGAGTTCTAGGAGTTAAGAAATTATGTGAGATACCATACTCATCACATAAGCTATAAAACATAACATTCTCAAACTCACCTCCATGGTCACTCCTAATAGAAGAGATTTTCAAATCCTTTTGATTTTGAATTCTCTTAGCAAAGGTTTTAAAAACATCAAAATAAGAATCCTTGTGAAAGAGGAACAACACCTAAGTATATCTAGAGAAATCATCTAGAATGACAAATGTGTAATGCACGCCTCTTAAGTTGGCTACCTTAGTGGAACAAAAAAGAATAATGTGAAGTACTTGCAATGATCTAGAAGAACTTACCTTATTCTTGGCTTTAAATGAGGATTTAATTTGTTTACCCTTTGACATGCTTTAGAAACTCCTTCCTTTATGAACTTGACTTTAGGTAGACCTTCAACCAAGTTTCTTCTCTTTAGCTTATTGAGGAGTTCCATGCTAGCATGTCCTAGCTTTCTATGCTATATTTTACCTTCATCAATTATTAAAACTAAATAGTTTGCATTATGGTTAGCAAGAGAGTTTAAATCAATCACATACATATTATGAACTCTTCTACTAATCAATAAAATTTTGTTAGACTTGAGAGTCTTAACTTTTATAGTGAGCTTAGTGATTATAGAATACAATTCATCTTTAGAGTATGAATCAAAAGGATTTGCCTCTTTGTCATCATCACTGTCACTTTCACTGCTAGATGAGTGTTCACTTGAGGATTCATCTGATTGCTCCTTAGTTGCCATAAGACAAAGGTTAGCTGACTCCTTTCTTGTTTCCTCTTCATCAGGTTTGAAGCCACTAATATAATCCAAAATAGCTTTGTACACTCTTTCTGTAAGTGTCTTTTATGGCAGGAAGCTTCCTCTTCTTGATCCTGGGACAATTTGATTTCATATGCCCTTTCTCATTGCATCCATAGCAGATAGTTGACTCTTACTATCTCTCTTATTATACCTTTTTACCTTTTTAATCTTTTGGTTTTAAAAGAATCTCTTTTCTTGATTGGTGATGAACGCGAGATGTTCATCTTCACTATTAACTTTATCATCACTATATGAAGAAAATGTTAGTAAATAAGAAATATATGAAGATTTAAAACGTATCTCTTTGGCTTTTAATGCCAAGTCTTTCTTTCTCATTTGTGCATTTTATACTAGCTTTTTAAGAGTGATTTCACGAGCCAATAACTTTCCCATAAACTCATTAAGTGATAAGGCTTTTAACTTATTTGTTTCCTATATAGCTATTTTCTTAGCGTCCCATTTATCTTTAGGAAGTGTTCTTGAAATTTTTCCTACTGTGCCCTGATTTGTATAAGACTTCCTTACAATTTTAAGAGTGCCTATAATGTCTATAAATATGTTGTACATCTTAGTAATAGTTTCACCAAGTTGAGATACAAATGTTTCATACATGTATGAGTGCATTTGTATATTTTTCTTCTCAATTTCACTGGATCCTTCTTACTGAGTTTACAATGTGCCCTATATTTCTTTGGTTGATGTACACATTTGCAACTTAGCATACAGATATTTAAGGATTCCATAGAAGAGAACATGTATTACTCATCTATTCTTTAGGTTTGCCTTATTCTCTTCAACAGTCCAGTCGCTTTTAGGCTTCGATAAAGAACTTCTCCAACTAGTTTTATTGGAACTTCTCTTCCTTCTTCAATAATGTCCTATAAATCAATGGTTTCAATGTCAAGAAAGATCTTTATATGGTTCTTCTAGTACTCATAGTCATCTTCCCTAAAGAATGGTGGATTATGATTCTTCATGACTTGCCATGATCTTTGCTCTGAGCACTTAAGCTTTGATGAAAAGACTAGCTCTGATACCAAATATTGTCCCTTAGTGCCTTAAAAGGGGAGATGAATAGAGTAATGGTAAGTAGTTAAAAGTAATAATTGAGTGCGAAAATGAATGAAGAATAAAGACATGAGATTTATAGAGGTTTGACATAACTAGTCTACATCCTTTCCTCTAGTATTCCCATTCGAGCCTTCACTATTAAGAGAGCTTAAGGTGTTATCAACCACCTTTACAATAGTAGTTTTTTGGCATTACCAAGTTGTTATAAATTGTCTTATAGGTGCTACTAAAATCATATCCTAAAGTAGTTTATAGGTACTACCTTAAAACTTTCACGAAGTATGGTTTTTAAAATCTCTTAAGATCTCCTAACTAAGGGTTTCCTTAAACAAAATGCAACTTTAAAGATGAGGATAACTCTCTCACTCAACCAATAAAACACTTTAAAGTAAACTCATAAAGTATGCTTGATCTAGTTGAAAGTATTGAGATAACATCTAGAAAGCTTGTTTTCAAAAACTATTTTTAAGATAACACATGCAAGCTTTAAACAATGAACTTCTCTTGATAGCTAAATCACTCTTAGTTCACCCTTTTTATTTGAAAATAACTTTCACATTAGAATACTCGCTTAACAGAATGGTTTTCTTTATTTGTTTCTATTGGGAGTGGGTCCTTTTATAGTTTGAAACAAAGAACTAGCAATTAGACAAAAAGTTGTCAATTCATATTACAAATGTAGACACTTAATGCCTACTGGAAATTCTCCACGCTTATTGTTGGGTTGTCAACCATAATTGATTTCATGAAAACAGGTGTTTGTCAAGCAAAATATAGCTTCAACAGTCATTGGTACTAATAAAATGCCCATTAGGATTAGCCATTAGAGAGAAGTTTATCTCAACGCTCCTTTGACTTTCTAATTTGTTTATTCAACTAACTTCAATGGTTGTTTGATATTCTCAATGCATGTTGGACTTTAATATCAACCTTTATTGAGATATGAACTTGATGTTCCATTTTCCATGATCTTTAATAGTACATCCACGACTATTGGTAAACTTTCAATGCCCATTGAATATCTTTAAGCTTATTGCATTATTAAGAGTGCCTCATTTGAGGGTCCAAAAACTTTAGCTTAATCTAATGAGTTTTTTTTTAACTCTCATTAGTAGGATCCAATGTTCGTTTTGAGATCTTGAGACTTTTGCTTAATTCAAGTCATTTGATTCAACACCTATCGCAAAAATGCAATGCATTTTGAGAAATAAAAAATAGTGCCTATTACAAAATTGCAATACCCGTTATGAAGTTCAATATGCATGGCTCATATGTTTGAGTTATCTAACACCTGTTATAGTATAGGACAATGCCTGTTATGAGATCCATAAGACAACACTCTTGCTAAGGTGATATTCCAATGCTTATTGAGTTCCTTCAATGTCTGTTGCTAGAGTGACAATGCCATTCGAAATATAACAATGCCCATTAGACTAATAGTTTCCAATAACTCTTCAATCTTCATAGTTCAATGAACTTATGTATCTGTAAAAATTAATATAGATAACTTGGATAAAGGTTAGTTCTTAGATGTGTTTGTGATCATCAAAACAAGTCTTGGTTCAATAATTTATTATCATTCTCCTTCAACTATCAAAGGGATAAGGAAAGAGTTTAACAATGGAGCCATTGCATTTTGATAAGAACTTGCTAGTATAAAAGGAGATAGACTGCAATGTGCAACCATCTCAAATGAAATTTTAGACTAATCCTTTTTAGGTCCATACATATGAATAAAATGCCAAGCAAAAAAAAATATATTGACAATTGGGGGCTTATATTAGTAAGGTAGTACAGTTGGATATAACCTTTTTAGAGGGTTTTAGTAGGGGTATTCTTATTCGGATGTTGATTGATATTAACAAGCCATTAAGATGAGGATTATCAATAAATAAGTAAGTATCAATCTAGGTCTCCTTTAAGTATGAGTGCTTTCCCTTTTCTTATTATGCATGTGATGCTTATGCCATGTTATGTGAGATTATAAGTTATTGATAGGTATGGAGAAGGGATGTAATTTAGTGAGAAAAATTTAGTGTATGGGGACTATTTAAGGGCATCACCTATGAAAAAGGCTATTATTTATAGTATGAGAGCTAAAATAAAGGTAGGTTTTAGAATTTTTATGCCTCTATTTAAAAAAACTATGTTAAAACTAGAGGTGGAGGTTGATAGTAGCCGAGGTTATCATGAAGCTGAGAAACACTAATTATAATTGTGTGAGGATAAATTAGGTTATGTAGAAGGCATGGAAAGTTTTAAGAAATGTGCGGTTCAAGAGGTAGATGGGCAAAGGTAAGTGACTAAAGTAGATAAATTGCATGAGGATATAGGTTACAGAGATAAAGTTCATCATGTGTCTACCATAAAAGTCCTTCCTATATTAAGATCATTCAATGTACTCCCTTTAAGCCCACCATTAAAACTTGTTGATATGAACACTATACCTTCCCCTGAAAAAGAGGAATAATACTCCTAGTTAGTTGTTATTCCAATTGAATAAAACCAAAAAAAAAAAAACCTCCTAATCTAAAAGGCTATAAAATTCAATCAAAGAATAAGAAATAGGAAGAGGAATCAACAAGTCAACTTTGATAAATCTCTAACATATCTTGGACTTGAACTTTTTAGCTTTTTGACCAAGTGTACCGACCCCCCTTCATCCTCTTTAAGATCATGAATACAAACCAAAGAATTACTAAACAGGAAGAAACACTCCAACTTTAAAGGACCAATTATAGGAGCTCACCTCAAAAAGTTCAAAGACACTTTAGTAAAGTTCATGTAAGGGAAAGTCAAGAAAGCAAACCTAAGATCAAGCATTGGAGTAACTAATAGATCATCTTAAGGGAAAAATGGTCATTTTAATACTTCCATTTTCATATGTAGATCCTCAAGATAAACTCTACAAGTCCAACTTTACAAATGGAGAAAATTGCACAAAAAATGTTCTAAATGATTCTAAAAGATTTCAATAAGGTTTTAGAATATTATAAGAAACTTCTAAGATTGTTCTAAGTATCTTTTGGTGGAAGAACGATAATCCTAAAGAGGGAGGCAACACATATGGTAAAAGAGATCAATAAAATCAAATCAAATATCTTTAAAGATATGCAAGATATCAAGAATATTTTTCTCTATCTTTCTTGGCCAAATTCTACTTCCTTTTTAGAAAGATTTTTCTTTTGTTCCTTGAATTTTAATATGAGATAATATTTAGAAAATTTAGATGTATGCTTAGCCAAATAGACATATGACATTTTTTCTATTTAGTTTATTTCTTATTTTTAGAATAGGATTTACATTTTTTATTCTTAGTTATTAATGAATTATAATGCCTATAAATAGGGCATTTAAACCATGTTTCTAGCACTCAATTTTTATCAATATAATTTAGATTTTCTTATGAGAATTTTTTCTTATCTTTAGTTCTTAAAAGAACTTAGTAGGGTTATTTGAGTGAAAGCTTAATTGAAAACTTGTTTAATTATAAACTTGAAATTGACTTACTACTTTTTATGTGTAAATATTAAACATCCTTTAATTCTTTGTAACTTAAGTTGTTAGATATGAGTTATCTAGAGGTCTAGTTGGGAATTAAAGTCTTTGCTTGATTCTTGAACGTTCAATGGGCGAAGGATACAATATTGCACACAGGGTTTAGGACAAGTTACCCATGTTTGTATCAATTATTATTCTTGTAAGTAAAGATGTTCAGAATATTTTTAAAAGCTTCTTGAAATATTCTAAAACCTTCTTAGAATATTCTAGAACCTTTTGGAATCTTCTTAAATATTTTTAGTGCAATTTTCTCCATTTGAAGAGTTTAACTTGTAGATTTTATTTTGATGATATACATATGAAATTGAAGTGTAGAAATGATAATTTTGCCCTTATAAAGATCCACTAAATGCTAAAATGCTTGTGCTAAAGCTTGTTTTATTTATTTTCTCTTTGAAGAACATTCCTCAAGTTTCTTTAATCTTTTTAAGGCATGCTTTTGTCATTGGTCCTTTGTATTAGATGGATTCTTCCTATTTAGTGTTTCCTTGGTTTGCATCATTTCCTTATTCCTCAAAAAAATTCATCGTTAAATTGTGTACCTTGTCAAATTCAAAAGGAGATAAATCATAAACATTAAAAGGAACACTAAACATTAAAAGTAGCACTAAATTCATACTCATCAGATAATTTTATCTTGTAAGCATTATCATTAATTCTTTCCAAGACTTAAAATGGTCCATCACAATTAAGGTTTAGCATAGATTTTCATTGATTAGGAAATCTTTCCTTCCAAAAGTGCACCCAAATCCAATCACTGGGTTTAAACACTAGTTTTACAAGCTCTTTTGTTAGCATGTTTAGCAATTTATTCATTCCTTTTTTAGTGTTCATGTGATATTTTCACGTAAATATTTTATAAAATCAAATTTCTTTTTAACATCCAAATCCATTTGCATATCTAAAGGTAATGGAAACAAATTCAAAAGACTCAATGGAACAAACACATATACAATTTCAAAAGGATAATAATGAATAGATAAATGCACACTATGATTAAATGCAAATTCTATATGTAACAAACAATAGTCCCATGTTTTCAAATTCTTTTTAACCAAAATAAGTATGTAATAATTGTCCCAATATTATATTCACAACTTCAGTTTGTCAGTCAATATATGGATGACATATAGTAGAAAAATAATTTAGTCCCTAATTTTCCCCATAATATTTTTGAAAAGAAACTCAAAAATTTTATATCTTTATCACTAATAATAGTTTTAAGCATACCATGCAATCTCACAATTTCTTTGAAAAATAAATTTGTAATGTTAATGGCATCATTAATTTTGTGACATGGAATAAACTGTCATTTTAAAAAATCTATTAACCACAACAAAAATTGAATTATTGACATGTTTGGACCTAGCCAAAACCCAATACAAAATCCATTGAAATATCAATCCAACACAGGCTAGAAATAGGTAAAGGCATGTACAATCTATGTGGTTTAGATTTATACTTAGCTTAGTACATGTAAAAAAATTTTCACAAGTCTTTTGTAGATCCAATCGCATATTATGCTATTGAAAGTATTTATGTAACATCCCCATCTACATTCACTAGCATTATCACATGAACATATTCATTACATAAATGATATGAAATCCCACATGAACAAATGCATTGGATAAATGATCATCTAGACACATGAATTGGATAAGCACGACAATGACACATGCACCATTGTATTTTGGACACTTCAACATATATGTAGTGTTTGTATACTTACATGAAAAATTGTTTTATGTTGTGTGGTTGTTATAGCATCATAAATAATGGTGTTATATAGCGTATTTTAAAGTATAAGGAACATCTAGGAATTAGGAGATGGATGAAGGTGCTTAAGAAGTGAAGAAGAGGGACTAAAAGAGGAAAGTGAACTTCCAACCAATAGGAATGCAACACCATGATTTTGTCTTATTGTAATAGGCTTACAAGTGGAATTTTGACCCTTTAGGATCAAAATTAAAGGGTTAAATGTGAGGTACAATAGAAGAAAGAGAGAGCTAAGGAAGGAAGAAAGAAATGAAGAAGAAGAAGAAGAAGAAGAAGAAGGAGAGGAAAAAGTGTGAGCTGCCTAGGAAAGAGTCTTAAGGTTTTCTAATTCTAGGATAATAGGTAAGTTAATTTATCTTCCTCTCAAATGAAATTAACCCCTCATGACAAGTTAATAATGAATGGTTAGTGATAATTATGGAGTAACTGAGGTAGAGCTCTTGGATGGAAGTTGAAATTCAAGAGAACTAGAGCTGATTGTGTTAGATTTTGCTGTTAGAGCAGAATTTTTTACCCATAATTTCATAATCCTAAAAGAGGAATTAGAGAAAGTTCAAAATATTAAATTTGTACCTTTATGCTTCATAGAAATGTATATGAACTAGTTTTACTTGATTTGGTGTGTGTGAGGATTTATGGTTCCTTCATTAGGGCTGGTTCACAACTAACTGAAATCACCTTAGTCTTTCTATTTTCTTATATTTTGATGGCTTATGTTCTGATTTTGATAAAGTGTAAAACATGAAACTTGTAGTGTTATATCCCCTATAAATAATTGTAAAGCAGTTTTGATTGATTTGTTGTGTGGAAAGAGATATAACACATTGATTAGGACTGACCCTCTACCCAGATGAAACCCCACCTTTCTTTTAATTAAGTTTTCCAAGAATTTGATAGCCATAGATTTAGAATTTGATAGTGGTACAAAATTGAAAGTTGTATATTTATGTCTGATATACATACTTGTGAAATATTTTTGCCAAATCCAGAATGGTTGTTGAGATATTTTCCCTTCATCATGATTGTTTGTCAACATGTTATAAACCTACTCACCCTAAGATTGGTCCTTTGTTTTGGTGACTTTGTAGACTGAATTACACACTGATTAAAATGTAAACAATGTTCCTTTATATTTTTTGTAATTGATGGTAGATTATTATTGCAATTGGATTTGTACAAATTGAGATACACCCAAGAATGTAAGACCTACTCAGACTATGATGACATTACAATAGGGAAAACTTTAAAAATTCACCACATTTTTTGTGCGTCTGATATTAGCATGAAATTTGACTATGTTGTATCAATATGTGTGTAGGTTGTTTGAAAAAAAGAATAAAGTCATTTGGATTAGTATATCTAGATTTATTGCTATGATAATGTAGCAAGCTCAGGTTGTTATATAAGGAAAATATGCATAAACACTAGGTCCACTTGCAAAAATCATGCCATAGATTGCATACCAAGCATTCATAATCATTTTGACATACTTATAACCATTTATGTATCAAATATTAGGATCTCAAAACTTTGAGGAAGCCCTAGAGAGAGAACCAAACCTACCGTAAAGGTTGGTTACATCAAAAGGTGAGTAAAAATGATAATTGGATTCTAATGTGTATATGTGTGATAATTTTATAATATGATTATGTTCTATTACATGTATATGAGATTGAATTGTTACACTTTACATATGAATACAAGTCACATGAGAATTATATGCTCTTAATGATTACTTGGTATACCATTGTTATGAACACTTGTATATGGAACTAAAAGGATGTTGTGACCGACTTGTCAAACACTTGCAAATCACATGGAAGATGAACTAATATGTCCCATTGGCTCATGTTATTGATCAAATGGTTCACTTGTTATATGCTGGCCAACAAAATTAAATGTCACTTGAATCACATGAATTCCTGATAGCTGTGTTTGCCTTGGAAGCTCACGACACAAAAATAATTCTATTGCACTTGCACTTGCATAGTCAATTGTTATACTTGTAATGTATCCTGATGATATTCTTATTTTGGTTGTGCCATAAGAATCTGACTATTCTTTTTATTTATTAAGTCGCGACTCACTAAATCATAATTTTTTTTCATATACTGAAGCATAAGATTGGACATTTTGGTGCTTAGGGTTTTGCATCGAGACATATGGACTATAGGTCGTCGATTGAATTCCAACTCTCTCTCTCCTTATGTCATGTACATACATTTAGATAAGAACTTGTTATGGTCACTAGTCTT
>CATIWR010011511.1:0-24736 GCA_949677035.1 Omphalea diandra
TTAACGAGTCAAAACTCGATTTCACCCGATTTTACCACAAATCCGATTTTATATACGATTAAAATCGTTCACGTGATTTTGACTCGTAAAATCGTACGAGTCAACTCGCGATTTTGACAACTATGTATATATATATATATAAGCACACACACATGTGTGTATAGAGAGAGAGAGATTTTGGAATTATATATATCTCTTTTAATGTTTATATATTGAATTTGACATATTATATTGATTAATTATTAATATAATTCATACTTTACATTCATATCGCTTATATTAAAGATAATTAAATCTCACAATTTTTTTATAACTACACCACTATTCAATTACAATATTTTCATAGTAATATAATTAGTTTCATCCCAATATTATAACTATAGAAAAATTTTATTGTATTTATAGTTTACAATAATAAATATGGTTAAATATGTTGACTCTCTAAGTTTTGCCCTATTGTACTATTTAGTTCTTCATTTTCAAAAATTATACTAAAATATCTCTTAATTTTAACTATGGGTAACTATTATATCTTTTCGGTAAATTTTCTGTTAAATTCTTATGAAATATCCATAATGCCCTTAATTTTATATCAAATTTTCTTTTCTTAAGAGGTGATCTCTGAAGTAAAGAAACAATTCTTTTCTCATCAAATGATCTCTAAAATAGGAAAACAAATCAAAATCATCCACAAAAACAAGAACAAGATCATCTAATAAAAATAAAAATGAAATTAAAATTTGCATAATTGAAAACAAAATCGATTGATCTAATAAGAACAAAAATATAGCATGAAACCCATCCTAAAAAGATTGTTCCTTATAAAAATCAGCAACAATTTTGAAGTCATATGTAACTCTTCTTATTATTGACTTCACCTCCAAACAAGATCAATAAATCAACACCAAACCCTTCCTAATCAAAGATGAAAAAACAAAGAGGTGTCTTATAATAATTAAACACATACTTGGCTTTCAAATTCTAGAAAAGAAGTGATTTCTCATACAAATGCCACATGAGAGGATCAAATTCAAAATTCACTTAGATTATGTTGTAGATCTAATTGTTGGCTCAACAACCATCACCTACAATTCGTCCCTCCTCCTCTACTTTCTGCTATGACTGAAGCTAACTAACAAACCCAATTCAACTCAAACAAAATCAATTTTTGATAAAGCCTTCCTCTAACAAAAGATTAACACATACTAACCCAATCGAAGAGATGGAAGGATCCTACACTTAGACCAACCTACGTGTAAAAGGAGGACTACTCTTCTTCCTCATTGACAAGCTTGGTAACATCAGGTTTTCATTCAAAGTCATGATCTTTACCCCACCTCCCTTTCCCTTATTGTTGTTGTCGTCGTCATCATCGTTATCAGAATTAAAATAGTCACTCGTCATTAATCTAGTAGCTATCCTTGCTAAGCGTAGATCCAAACATGTTCTCATTCATCGTAGCATGCAAACAAGAAGAAGAAGGGTTAGGTTGTATTGGGTGATTGAGTAGGTGATATGATGATGATGATGATGATGGGTTATTGTTGGATTGGGTTTTTGTGAAATAGGTGATTGAGTGGGTGAGATGATGATGATGATGGTCTTTGTTGGGTTAGGTTATGTTTAAGATGATGATGAAAAGGGGTTTTGATTTGATTTAGCTGGAGAAATTAGTATTTTTTAGGTTATGTTTAAGAGTATTTTTAGAATTTTTATAATTTAAAGATGTATTTGTTGACTTTTATTTATTTGACTAATAGAAAATGTGCAAAATTTTGATGAAAGGATGTTATCATTTAGGAGAAATAAAACTGAGATATTTTAGTATAATTTTGAAAATGAAGGACTAAATAATATAATAGGACAAAACTCAGGAGTTAGTGTATTTAACCCTAATAAACATGAAATATTTTGCAAATAAATATTTTTAAAAGAAAATTTTAAGTTTCAACTTTCATTTTTTTTTGTTTCTTCCATAAACATTGAATTGATTTTAATCAATTTGAAAATGAATATTAGTGCAGTTATTTATTTTTCTTTACCATTAATATTCAAATCTAGTGTCATAAAAATCACGTACTCAACTAGAATAGAACTTCTTACTTGATCTTCAGTTTTGTATTTTTATCAGGTTGACAATTGAAAAGTACTATAATATTTAGCCAAATAAGGGGATTGCGATATAATCAATGTGAAGAAAAATATCTATAGTCTTTGATGATTTTATAGACATGTCCAAAGTATGAGTTTTCCAATTAAATAGGTTTCAAAAACGTCAAAATGAAAAAAATAGAGATATGATATTTTGTGATATGAAGATATAGGTTAGTTGGACCAATAACAACGTAGTTATTCTTTTATAGTTATTTAGATCTTATGATAATATATTTTTTTAATTCAATATTTTTGTTTATATATATGTGTGTGTGTGTGTGTGTGTGTGTATTAAACATAAAATCTAATTATTAATATTTATATAAAATAATTAACATGCAACACATGTACTAATAAAGGCTAGTATTATATAAATATACACATTAAGCTAATTTTATCATATGAATAAATTGTTTATAATTTACAGTAATAAATATGAATATTTTGCAAAGATTTCTAATTGACAAATTTAAGGTCCATATTCATAAATTCATTTATTTTTTGTTTCTTTTATAAATATTGACTTGAATTCAATCAATTTGTAGGAGAATGTAAATACAATTATTTATTTTTCTTTACGATTAATATATAATCATTGTGAAACTTTTTAATTGATTTTGATCTATATATGATAGTTGAACATTGAAAAATATTATAATATTTAGTAAAATGAGGGGATTGTAGTATGGCTCAGTATAGAATAAAAGATATATAGTTCTCTTATAATTTTATAGCTCTATTCAAAATGTTAATTTTCCAATTTAATAAACTTTAAGAACTTTAGAATTAGAAGAATTCAAATATAATACCGTTTCCAATTTAATAAACTTTAAGAACTTTAGAATTAGAAGAATTCAAATATAGTATCTCGCCATATGAAGATATCAATCATATCGACTGATGAAATTGTAGATATTCTTTTGAATTTATTTAGATTTTACGACAGTAATTTTTTTACTTAATATAACTTTATTTATATTTTAATGTTAAAATAGAAACAAAAGAAAAAGTATAGATATAACTCTTGACTTTGTATGTCAGAATGTTGATGTTGCTTTCCATGGCTATTATATTACCTTTATGAGGAAAAGAAATTCATGGATTAGGCTTAATGAGCATAAAGTAAATAAATTTCTATCGATATTATATTTTATTTAAACATTTATTCTTTTATATGTTAATTACTATTATGCATTACATTGATTGTTGTGTGTTTAGATATCTATAAAGCCTTTGAGAAGCTTATCTATATATCAAGGTTTTAGATTTCAAACATAACCAATCAAGATATAGATTATATTAATACAATTACTTTCTTTTTCTTTGAAATTAGTACTTAGATGTAGTGTAATAGGAATCAGATAGTTGAGTCATAAGCATAATGAATCTTTTTAATTAATCTTATCATATGAACTATTATCAAGTTCAGTATTAGAAAATACTATAATATTTAATAAAATAAAGGGATTGAATATGACTTGATGTAGAGAATAACATCTGGAGTTCTTTTATATTTTTTATACTATACCCAAAGTGTTGATTTTTCAATTAAATAAGTTCCCAAAATTTCAAAATCAGAAAAGTATAGATACAATATCTCGCAATATGAAGATAACAGTCATCCGGACTAATGATAAATATAAGTAACCTTTTAAATTTGTTCAAATTTTATGATAATATTTTTTTACTTAATATACTTCATTTATATGTTATGCTAAAATAGTAATAAAAGGAGAAGTATAGTATAACCATTTGGCTTTGTGTGCCATAATGTTAATGTCACTATTCATTATCACTATATTGCTTTTGTGAAGGAAAAAAAAAGATTCATGGATTAGGCTTAATGATTATAAAGTAAGCAGTTTTCTATTGATATTTTATTTTGTTAAAATATTTATTTTATATGTTAATTACTGTTATGTATTGTCTCATTTATTGTGTGTTTATGTATCCATAAAGTTTTTGAAAAGGCTTATGTAGTTTTCTATGAAAACAAAGATATTAAATTTATACATAATGGTTTTGAAATTCAACCCAATTTTAACTGAATCAAGATAGATAGACGTGAGTTCAAGGTTGACCTATAGTTAAATAGAAGTGTTATTTAATTAATAGTTTAATATGATATACTCCCTCATTCCAACGTAAGTGATTTCTAAGGTTGCTATACAAAGATTAAGTAACCTAATAAACAGCCTCAGTTATAGGAAAAAATAACTTGATATGACCAAATTATCGTTTTGTCAAAATACTCAAAATTACTCCATTAATTCTCTCTCCAAATCCATTAATATTCTTTATTCCCTATATCACAATTTTCATTATTTTTCAATCTAAAATTCTTCAACAGTCAAACAATTTTAATATAAAATTATAAACATTAGTAATTTTCCACCAAAAATATTATTCTATAAAACAAGTACTAATTTAAATATTCCTGCAAGGCATAGTCATCAAATGCCTTTAGTTGAAATGAATCAAAATGTAGATATAACACATGCTAAAATTTGTAATGGGATATGAACCAAAAGGAAGCACAAAGTCATTTGCCAATCTTTAATGTGAATATATCAAATTTAGTTTTCAATCTCATTTTTAGTCCAAATTCTCTAGTATTTGAGATATCTTCATTAAACCAGTTATTGTTGGACTTAAACATAGAGCCATGTATAAAAGATGATATAAACGTAAATATTGGTGTCATATTTTCTTTCTTATATTCTTCCTATATTCTTATTACTTTAGTTGCCTCCTTTTTCTGATAATATATTTTATTTGATTTCTTTTATGAATATTTTATTCTATTCAATTGATGGAAGTAGTATATCAATTTATTATTCCATATGAACATATATTTGTAGTTAAATAGTTTATTTCTTTCTTTCATGAATGTACTAGTGCAATGCCCTTGACTATGCTTATTCTTTATTTTACATTTATCAATGACGACAATACACATATGGAACTATCACAAGCGCCAAGTCATATAAGAAATTGGAAAAATGTAAGCAATGATAAATGCAAAGCCATATATTATCTACTGCTAAAGTGTTGACAAAAAATAGACGTGACAAAAATGGTGGCTTCAAAATTTTTAGTTTCTATATGCACTATTCAACGTATTTGGAAATAATAAAAAAACTAGTGTCATACAAGTTCATGTATCTTATAGAAAGATAATAAATTATGGTCGTAAGAGAGTCGAGATCAACTTGGCTCAACTTCGTAAGATCCCTTTACATTAACAAATAACTCTTGAGTCTTTAGCTTGTTCCATGAACATAAGCAAGATCACATTATTTAGATTTCTGAAGTCAGAAACTATACAATGACATTCAAATGTTGTAAAGCCTTTTTCTAAAGGAAGAAAATAAAACATCTTAATTGCAATTTTGCTTATCAATGCTTGATGAAAGTAGCATACCATATGAAATGTTCTTCATGGGAATGTATAACATTATTCATATTGATGATAAATGGTTCTACATGACAAAAAAAAAAAGAGAATTACTACTTACTACTAAAAGTAGAAGATCTACTACGCATTTTTAAAAGCAAAAATTTCATTGAAAATGTCATGATTTAATTTACTATAGCTCATCTAAGGTTTGATGCATAGGGAAATAAACTTTTCTCCCGACAAATAGGTATATTTTCATTTGTCACACAAGAGCTAGTTACAAGCACTGGTGTTAATGAGCTGTAGGCACACTAGAGACAAAGCCAATAACTTTAGTAATAGGAGAAGTTATAAGGTCATAATTGAAAAAAGTACTTTCTATAAAGCAAAATGGCCAAGAGTCAACAAGATAATGCTACACACACATTGATCATAATGATGATGAATTTTTCGAAGCTACTACACTAGATGGGTTTGATATTCATTTGATGTGTCAACCTGCAAACTCTCCATATTTGAATGTTTTAGATCTTAGGTTTTTTAATACTATTCAATCGTTATAATATAAGGAGTCACCTAAAATTATTAATGACCTTGTTAATGTTGTTATGAAGTCATTTGAAGGTTTTCCTTAATCTTATATTTTTAACATTACAATTATGCATGATAAAAATCATGAAAGCAAAAGTACTCAAACATTAAAAAAAAATATATTCCACATATCAGGAAAGTAATGTTAGAAAGTGCAGGCCAACTTCCTACTCAAATGAAATGTGATCCCTTATTGATATAAGGAGTACTCAATTATTTAAGTGAAAATTCATTTCTACTTTATGCCTATGGTGATTGGTATTGTTTCTAGTCCATAAAGGTAGTCTCTCCTTCTTTTCCTTATGACTATACTTTAATTTTGATGAGTTCTAATATTTTGATGAGTTTTAATGGTGTCGAGATGTGGAATAAGAAGAAAAGAAGTAGGCTTTTTTAATGTTTTTAGTATTTTGTTATCTTGTTTCACTTTTTAATTTGTTTACTGGTCTTTCTACTTTTGTTTAAGCCACTATGGAATTGCCAGTAGCTACTAAAATTATTATTGGTTCAATTTCTTAGACACAAGGACTCTAATTTAGCTTTATCATGACAATGACAACAATTTGGAAAATTTTATGGCTGACTAACTATGGTTAGCAAAAAAGGAGACTGAATATATACAAAATTACTTTTAGAATTAGAAAATTTCAACTTGAAAGTTAAAATGGAAATATATAGAGTTTATCATATTTGTTGAGCTATTTATATTTCTATCCTCTATGTAAACACTTTTTTTTTTATATGCACATTCTAAATAAAACATGAACACTGAACATTATTAAATCCTCTTCTTCTTAAACATTGGAAAGACTTGAACCTTAGTAATATATTTGTTTTCTTTCCACTTTGCTACAATATCCTATTTACTTGACATTTTAATTTTACTCATACATGGAATTGCGTCAATTAAATTCATTATTGCAAGATTGTTTGGTGTTGAATTAGACTTATAAAGCAACAGACTAAAGAAAATTTCATAGGTAAACAAATGAAAATTTTAAATAAGCATACAAGTTCAGAGAAGAAAAAGTCAAGCTAGTATTTAATTAAGAAGACAAAAATGATACTCTTACATTACGTTTGGTATAAATGAATTCCATAAAATTTTATGGAACTCATTTGCAAATCTAATTCTTATGTGTTTGATTTAAATGAAAATATATTTAGAATTCTACTCAATTAAATTTATGAAATTCGATATAACTAAACTAAATCCTAGAAAATAGTTAGAGTTTCCCAATGAATTCCATATTTTAATTTAATATATTTTATACGACTATAATAACTTTTATCAACTTTTTAATTTTCTTTTATATCCTCACTCTTTCTTTACCATTTTAACTCTTATTTTCTTTCTTATCATCGTTCTCTCTTCATGACCTATTGTGATATTTTAAATCCCTAAGCTTGATAAAGTAAGTAATCACTCAAATTTGCAACTTAACTCAATTTGCTTCCTAGGTAATTGAAAAGGTGTGGGATTATGATAGTCCTTATCTTGTATGAGATTAGTAGGATGAATGTTGCATAGAATTAAAGGCAAAATTGTGTTTTGCTTAGTGATATATATGGCTATCAAAAAAAAAAAACTAGAAAGGGTACCACGAGTGGTATTAATGTTCGAGTGGTCCAATATGTTAAAATTTTATCACTTAAATTTAGAAACGCTTTACTATATTTAATTAGTAGAATATCTAATATTGAATTCAAAATGGACAATTGAAATAATTAATTTTTGAAATTTAAAAATTAATATCTAATAAGATCTCAATTTTTCTTTTCATTTTAACTTAAACATTGAAATTGTCTAAAAATAAAGAAGTATATTTATTGAGATAAGATAAGAACATTTAAATATCAAAAAATTTGATAAATTAAAATTGAATAATCAACAAAAAATAGATCAGAAAGAGCAAATGTGAAAAAATTATGGAAGGTCCAAATACCATATACAATGTGCATGGACTAAATAAGTAACAAAGGGTATTTTTAGCCAAATAAAATATTAAATTTAATTCTAAATTTATTCCAAAAATAATATTGATTTTATTTGAAATGAATTCTATAGTTATTGTTTAACATACCAAACATCAGAATTCATTTGCAAATGAAATCTATTTAGAATTCATTTATAAATGAAATGAATTTTGTAATGGATTTAAACTAAACAAAACATTAATAAAAGTTGAGAAGATAAACTTTTAACATGACCCTACTTGCTGAAGTTTTTTTTTTTTCTCAAAAGTTGCTTCTCCTTTATTTGGAAACTTGTTCAAATCAAATTCATGATCTACAAGTATATTCAAGTCTATATCTAGTACAACTTTTTTCTTTTCTATTGTAAGCATCATAGTAGGCAAATATTTAATATTCAAATCTATGGAGTCTTCATCTCTCTCTTTTTTTTTTTTTCCCTTTCTAAGAGATGTGCACAATTGTTGTTTACTAAAACCAAGTTTATAGTGCATATGTGGATGAAAGTTTATGTTATGAAAGGCTGTGTTATGAAAAGGTTTTATAATCTTTCTTAGGGTATCGATAGAAATTGGAAAAGAAAGAATATGCAAGGTTGCTTTAAACTGGTTAAAACATTGAAAAAACTTGGAGTGTAATGAAGATAACAATGAATAAGGGTAAATTGGAAAAAAAAAAAAAGTATTTAAGGCTTCATTGATTTCTTAGGACGTCACTTATTTTGAAATAAAAAAAATCTTAAAAATGACACTTATTTTGAAATGAGGAATTATTATGCAAAAATCATATATATTACATAAATATATGAATTTAACTAATTTTATTACATAAAAATAAATTATAGTAAAACCTTTGTATAGTGATACTTTATATAAAAATAAGATTCTTGTAATCATAAAAAATTTTGGTCCCAACTTGGTCAATTGTAAACATGTATAAACTCCCTACTATTATAAGTTATAATATTTGTAAGTCTTTTATATAAATATATAAAATAATTTTTTGAAATCATATCTATCTCTTTTTATCAACATCTATATTTTGAATTTGATATGCTCTATTAATTAATTATTACTACAATACATACTTTACTCTACACTGCTTGCACTAAAAATAACTAAAACTAATAATTTTTATAACTATATACTTATTAAGTTATAATATTCACATAGTAATATAATTAATTTGGTCTCATCATTATAATTATAGAGATTTATTGTATTTATAATTTAAAATAATAAGTATGAAATTTTTTATAAATAAAGAATTATAAATGAAAAATTTAAGCTCCAGATTAACAAATTCATTTTTTTTTCTTCTATAAATATTTGGGTAATTAACACAAAGTCACTAAAATATGAACCAAATTCTAGAGTAATCACATAACTATAATTTTATTCAACTCAATCATAAAAGTACAGTCATGATTTTAAATTGATTGGTAGAATTTTGGCCAATTTTGCGACCAAAATGATGATGTGGCAAGTTTATTGAACAATGTGCAGCTAACTAAGATTCAAATTTTAACACCTAATTATAAATAGGACCCATGGTGCCACATCACCAGTGTAGGTCTCACCATTTACCCACAAACCCATCTTCCCCCCCTCTCACTCTTATGGTATCTCCCCTATTTGGTCTCTCTTCTCTTTCAATCCTCTTTGTTACTCTACCATTATTGTTAAGGTACATTTACAGGCATTCCTTTCTTCAACTCTCTCAATTCTATTAAGGTACATTTAAGAAAGAAAGAAATTTGGATTTTTTCCCCTTTTACAGTGCGATTGAGATAGGGCATCAAAGGAAGGAAAAATCATAGTCGACCTCTAGAGCTTAACAACTACTAGTGCAATATTTAGGTTTTGGATACTCAATCAAAAGAAGATTTCAAGTGACTAATGGATTGGGTACACAAGGCATCATATGTAATAGCTCCTTCATATTGTAACTCACTATATAATTTCTTTACCAAATGAAAGGTTATCAGTGTGAGTTGATGATGTTCTGCAATCTAACAATGTTGAAATAGTATGTCTTAAAAATTTTATGTATGCCTATTTCAAGCTTTAGACATGGAATATGTGTGGTTTATGGGTTGAAATTTGTAGAAACACTATCAGTACTTAACAACATTATCAATATGCTAATTAAACAAAGCTACAATTAAAATTGGATCCCAATTCATAACAGATTGTTATCTTCCAATTTTTCATTATCACCACTAGATTAATATCTTCCAATTTCTTTTACTTCTATTTTTGTTTTATCTTACTCACAGAAGATCTTTAATCATGAATTTGTTCTTTGTGTCTAGAAAATATTAGCATATACAACACATATATATTGATGGACTAAATATTTATTTTTTTTAAAAATGCATTAAATGTATTTTTTGCTTTGTTTTATGCTAATTGACTACTTAATTAAACCTACTTTGTTATGATTCTGAAAATTAAGATATTGATCACTTCATAACAAAGAAGAAAAACATTTCAAATGCTTTTGAAACCATCCACCTATTGGTGAATGACTATCTTTGTTTGTTGCCTTACGTGGTTAAACCATTGAGTTGCATTAGGAATATTTGGAGTCTTTAGAGACTTTTAATGGAAAGGGTTGGAGGTCAAAATATGCCATTATTCTTCAAAATTGAAAGAGATAGGGAGCAAAAAGGAGATTGTGTGAATGTTAAGGGGGGATGGCTCTGTAGGTAAGTGGTGGGACCCATGCTAATGATATGGCACTATGGGTCCTACTTGTAGTTAGGTGTTAAAATTTGAATCCTAATCAGCTACACATGTGTTCAATACACTTGCCATGTCATCACTCCAATCATGAAATTGACAAGAAATTCTACCAAGTGACCAATTTGAAATCATGTATGTACTTTCATGTTTGACTTGAATAAAATCATAGTTATGTGACTACTATGAAATGGGGCCTATACTTTAGTGACTATTTGTATTAATTACCAATAAATATCATCTTGAACTTTATCAATTTATAGATGAATATTAATATAATTATTTGTTTTTCTTTACAATTAATATTCAAATATAGTGCAACAAGAATCATATAGTTAAGTCATAACCACAATGAAACTTCTTAGTTAGTCTTGAGCAATGCACTTCAATCAAGTTAAACATTAAATTTGTAACATTATTCAACAAAATATGAGGATTGCAAAATGACTCGATCTGGAGAACTAGATTTATAATTCTCTCATAGGCTTATAGGTCCATCCAAAATGTTAATTTTTCCAATTAAATAGATTTCAAATTCATAATAAAAAAGAAATATAAATACAATATCTTGTGATATGAAAATATTTGTTAGTTGGACTAATGACAATATAGCTATTCTTTTAAAGTTATCCAAACCTTATGGTAATATTTTCTATTTTTAATTTGATATTTTTTGTGCATATTTTATGCTAAAACAAAAATAAAAAAGTGCATATATGACTTTTTAGCTTTACGTGCCATAATACTAAAGTTGTTACTCATAACTATTACATTGCTTTTGTGAGAACAAAAAAGGGATTCATGAATTAGATTTAATGATAACATAGTAAGTAATTTTTTTTTGTCAATATTGTATTTTGTTTAAACATTTAATATTTATATAGTAATTCTTACTATGCATTATAATTATTATTGTGTTTCTAGATATTCATAAAGCTTTTGAGAAGGTTTATCTAATTTTTTATAAGAAAAAGAATCTTAAGTCTTATTTGTTTTATAGGAAGTTCACTTTAGAAATTCTATTTTTGGCAAGTCGTATTTTTCTTAATGCTTAATTACAAGGGGTGGGGGGGTTAATGACACAGAAAGTTACCAAACCTTATCACTTATTTCAAATTGGTACCTTATTTTTAATTTATATCAAATCGATAATTATGTTATTATTTTCCTTTCAAACCAAGGTCATTGTTTAATGTTTAGTGATAATTTATTTATGTGGCACCAAAATGAGAATATTCAAAGAATATTTGACATCTATGTTATTATATCATTGAACATATAAACCTTGAAAGTGACGTAAGCAAGTCAACGTGGCAGCCACATGGAAAATGATGACATTATTCATAAACAACTTTACCTTCACTATAAAATCCCTAAAATTACTTCTCCTTCTCCTTCATAACTCCCATTTCACAATTGACCAAAGCTCGCGAAGATCTGTCCTTGTAAACAAAGATTTGATCAAAAGGAGGAGATTTCTTCAATTGAAGCTCTTGGAGGATGGAAGCTGAAATAGGTGAAGAGAGGAGTAGTGTTGTAAATGCAAATGAAAATGTCATAAGAGGAGATCTCTTCAATTGTAGTTGTGGAAGGCCTGCTAAATTATTTTGTCTCTCAAACTGTTAATTATTCAAGTAGAAAATTTTAGGGATGCTCCTATCAAGTAGGTAATCTTGGTTCCCTAGCTACATTTGAGTAAGAAATGGGCAAGAGTAACTCTAACTTCCCTAACTTAAAGTAGTCTTGCTTCGCTAACACTCATAGTTCCCTAACACTAAGGGGTTTCAGTGATGTGTATAATGTTGGATGCATTAGATGCTTTTATAAAAGTAGTAGTTGGTTTTAGATGTGTAGGAGGTAATCAATTTCAATAAAATGCTTTTAGATGAGTAGAAGTTACTTTAGAATGATTTGGATGAGTTGGCTTTTTCACTTATTGTTTATTTGTTTTTTTTTTGTCATATATATGGATTATCTGTGAATATAGGGTAATATGCACTGTGACTTGTTCAATTAGCATGATAAATGACTCAATGAGATGACAGTTTTGTCGATGAGAGAGCTTAAGAGCTTCAATTCAATTTTGGAGAGGTTTCATACTGAGAGCAATGGCCATTGCTGAAAACCATGGTCATTTAAGGAGGTAAATTAACATGATTAAATGTGAGCTAAAGACAACAAAGGAGGAAATGGTATTAATGAAGCACATCAAGTTTATGTACAAGTTTGGCTTTTATGTTGTTGTAAGAATGTTAATTTGAAAAGTGTGTCATGGTTAGGTTTTGTAGGATATAGTTAGGATGACTATGAAACTTGTTGATGTAATTGCATTTTTTTTATTGCAATGATTATGTGTAACTATACTTTTATATGTTTTAAGGCTTATTATTTATATATGGGAATTTAATTAAATATGAAATTAGTAATTCGGTTGCCTTATTATGTTTTGTTGAGTTGAAAGATTTAATGATGATATTTTATGATTAACAAATGCATTTATGTGATGATGAATAGTTGCATTTTGTTATTAATATTGTTTATTATTATGATTATGATAAGAGTATTAGGATTATAAGATAATAAAATTTTTATGGTTAGAAGCAATTTATAAGTTTATTGAGAAATAAAAAACTAAGATTGGTAACATATTAAAAGGAGTTATATTATAAACAATTAGAAAATGAACATTACAATTGGAAGAAAAGATATGTAATACTAAATATATTCACTTCATTTAATTGGATAAAGACATATACAAAAGTGTTTTGATGCCTTATTGTGCCAATTAGTATCACAAGCATCATAGTGCACATAATATAGTAGCACAAGAAGCATGGGCAAAACCAAGACAAAAAGTGTGCTAAAAAAATTGTACCTAGTATGTCACGTGTAAAAAGGACCATTATATCAGTTATGGTCCTGCTAATATTAAACATAAAAAACAAAACCCTAGTAAACATAATAAAGACTGTCCATAAATACTATACCAAATATTGACTATTGGATCTATTATTTATGGAAGACCGGGTGGAAGCCAAGGTTGTTTTCCCTTCTCACGAGTTGTTGGTTGATTTGTAGTTAATTTAGATGGTGCAAAAGCTTCTTTAGTAGTCTTGGTTATTATTGATAGCTGTGCAGATGCTGGAGATAGTATAGAAGCTGGTGTTAGAATCTTGGTAGAGGCTAGTGGCTTTGGCGCTGCCTTTGGAAGCTTGGAAGCTGTTGGTGGCTTAGGAGCTGCTTTTGGAGTATTATAAGCTATTGCTGCTTTAGAGGTGTTATAGATAGTGTAAGAGCTGATCTTTAAGTCTTGGAAGCTGCTGCTATGGGTTGGTTTAGAGTTTTAGAAGTAAAGGATTCTGCTAGTGTAATTAAAGTTGCTTTTTAAGCCATGACAATCAATGTTGTATTTGGAGTTGATGTTTTTAGCATTACATATGTTGTTTGTAGCTTGGTTATTGCTTTTGGAGGCTTTAGAGTTGAAGATCCATTTTGATTGTTCACACTTGTAGGCTTAGATCTTGGAGGCTTGAATCTAGAAGTTGCATTTGGATGCTTAAGTCTCACATCTTACAAATCATATATGTTTTTCATTTTCTTTACATTAGAATCTAAAAGTGTGGTCCTCACTTAGCTAAATGTCTACAAATTACATAATAGATGCATATTAATAAACATATGGAAAATAAATATTAATATATTTAAACATATTAAGAACCATACTTGGGTCAAAAGTTCTTCAGGAATTGCAGCTAGATCCTCATCTGTAATCAAATCAACATCTTATAATGTATTATTCTCTTTAGTATCAAAAGTAGATGGTGTTAAATTGATTGATGTCTGACTCTCTTGAGTACCAGTAGTTTCTCCTAGTGGAACTTAAGATGCATTTTATTAAAATAACACATATATATTACAAAAAGGTTCATTAATAAACAAACAAAAAAAGAATTCACAAATCAGAAGATCATGCATTGCCTTGGTAACTCCATGGTACCTCTTATTGTGTCCTTTGATACCACAAATGGTATAAGTCATCAGTATCTATTTTTTGCTTACTCTGCCATTTTTAATACCATTGAGAATCTCATCATCATCATCTCTTCTCCTTTTTGTTTGCCTCCACATTTTTTTGGTAATCATTATTCCAGGAGGTAGTACTAAAGGTGTTGTGGATATAGGCCATAAATCCCTCCCATTTGTAAGATTTATCAAATGGTTGTAAATCTCTAGGTAAGTGAATACTTTGTAGTAGTCATTTAAATAATCCTTTGGATTCTCATTGTTATACCACAAAACAATAACAACATGGGCACATGGGATTCCTGTCAAGTTCTAATGCTTTCAACCACAAGTCATCTCAAATTGCCCCCAAGACCTATCGCTTGATACTTATTGCCCCTTGACCACTCAACATTGAACACCCAACCAAGTTTTTTTGCTTTTTCTAACTTCTTTAGAATCTAAAGATAGTAAACACTTGTTCATTTTTTTCATTGCATCCTTTTTTTTTTTAATATCCTTTCATGAGTTTTGTCCTAATCATTTCATTCATTACAATAACAACCTTACACCTAGCCGATAGTATCACAACATTAAAGCTCTAACACAAATTATTAAGCAACATATCACACTTAGGAAAAACACTAAGATGTGACCTAGACCAATGGTGAAGAGCTATACTACTAAGATAATCATGTTCTCCTATTGAGTCCTTAGCTATTATATCCATCACTTTTGAAAAAGCTTGTACATAACTAGCCTTAGCAGCTCCATACATAATAGTTTTTAATTTTGATCCCTTAAATCTTTTCTTAAAGTTAGATTCTATGTGCTTCACATAAAACCAATGCGCATAATGAGGAAAAAGTTCTTCTATTGCTGGTGTTAGTCCCTACATAATATACATATAGACATAAGTAACAATATCAGAAACCATTAACTATGACATTAAAAGACATTAAAAAGAGTAAAATTACATACCTTTTGTTTGTCACTCATGAATGTCCAATGGTAGTTGTTATTGATGTCCAAATCCTTAGTTAGGAGCTTAAGAAACCATTTTCAATACTTCTTATTTTCTTTTTTAAACATTGCCCAGGCTATTCGATAGATGCAATGATTTACATCAATCCCAATAGTAGTTAGGAGTTGTCCTCTAAATATATGATAAAAGAAACAACCATCCACAGATATAAATGGCATACAACCTGCCTTAAATCCATTTTTCAATCCTCCCAAACAAATATACATCCCTTTAAACATTTTATCCTCTAACTTTAATGTCATTGTGGATCCAGGGTTGGTCTTCAACATTTCTAGTGCATAATCATGTAATATAAATAGTTGGGCCTTCTCATCACCCTTAATAAACTTAAGTGTAATTTTTTTAGCCTTCCATGCCTTCAACCTTTTCACATCCACTTTATAATCCTCTTTAATAATAGTTATTATCCCTTCAACTGGCCAATTTGGATCAACCCTAAACCTTTTAAGATATGTGTCAGTTAGCCATTAGGCATTGACAAGCTTAATATCATGTTTCCTATTACATTCATGATCAAAATGACCTGACTTAATCTAGATAGTGCATTTATCACTTGGCTGAAGTGATGCGTAAATCCAAAATAAACACCCTCTTTTGCATATAGCCTTGCATTTTTTGGTGTTATTTGGCTTAAATAACACCTGTACTTTATTCTTGATTGCATCATTCCTTACAATCTATTTAAACTGAGTAAACGAGGAAAATCTCATGCCTATCTCAAAATTTGGACTTGACATATGCAAATCCTCATTGAATGGAGGGAAACTAGGCGTATTATGATTATGATCTTCATTTGAAGCATCAACATAAAAACCTGATGACATCACATCTACATTTGCATACTCAATCTCATCACTTTCTATATCAGATTACATAATAGCTTCTAGGCCCTTTAGCATACCCCTCTTTATGTCCTTATCCATAAAACTATTATAGGTAATCATCATCTTCATCATTTAGAACATAATTTGAATCAACAAACTCACAGTCATCACTTCCTCCCTTTTCATTACTTCCTTCCATATTTTTTTCGACTTTCATTTCATCTTTTACTTCTTCACTACAACCACCTCGATAACCTCAACAGCTTCACTTCTAACAATATCAACAACATTCACATCACTGTCATTACAATGCATTGTGATAACATATACAAAAATGCTTCTAAAGCTATCCATAACTGAACATATTGATAGAACATCAAAATTAGTTTTTGTTCTTTCTACTCCATCCTCTAATTTTTTTTTAGGGTGTAACTAATAAAAACAATCAATCTTATCACCTATGTTAAGTTCTTTAGTCATGTTAGTAAGTTCAATAATTGACATCTTATCAGCACAATAACAATTTACAAACCTAACCAACCTCTTTGTTGAACCTCTAACCACATGTCAATGAATACTAAAATATTCACTATTAGGTACTGAAACATAATCAAATAAACATATGCATTAACCTAATAACCAACTGATATTAATAATTAACTGAAATCATAATAAAAGCACACATGCAAATAAGAGTCACACTTCAAACACACTAGCAATTTCAGAATGAAACTCCTAAATTTGAGCTATTGGGTAGATGACAAGCATTTCACATACATTCGAGGTACTTTTATTACATGCAAATGTTTCATTTTAACAAATATTAAGTATCTAAGTAGTGCATAACTGAAGGTTATTTATCTACCTATTGCATCATCATCATTCTCATTATTTCTCACAAATACAAAAACTAGGCTTACAAATCAAATTCTTACACTTACCATAGTTAGGTGGTACTTCGTTTTGCTTCCTTACATACCAATCCATTGTCATCAGTTCTTCTTAAGCAAAGATTAGGGAATGTAGAAGTTCAAAAGTGATAGCAAATTTATTAGGGACTGTAGAACTTTGAAAGCGAAAAATTAGATGGAATGTATCACAACAAAGCTTTGATTGATGGAATGTAGCTGGAAGAACTTAAAGAGATTTTCAAGAGAGAGACAGAGAGCTGGGAAATGATGGAGCTTCTAGAGGAAGATTTTGCAAATCAAATTGAAGATAGTTTCGTAGGTAAGGGGATGGTTAATTTACAAACAGTAAATTAAGGCTTTCTGTCAAAAGTTAAAGTAAATTTATTTTCCATTTACTATCATGTCAACTATCACATCATCACTGTCATGTCAACACTTTTTGTGATGTGTCAACTGAGGTTGCAACACAAGTGTCGAATATTCTTTAAATATTCTCATTTTGGTGCCACATAAGCAAATTATCTCCAAATTTTAAACAATAAACTTGGCTTTGAAAGGAAAATAATAGCATGATTACTGATTTAATATAAATTAAAAATAAGTTACCCATTTAACACAAGTGATAAAATTTGGTAACCTTTCATGTCATTAACTCTAAGGAAGTGTAAAGTCAAAAGAATTTTGTATTTCGCTTTGATTATTCAACTTTCTCAATTCAAGGAAAGTAACTTACTGTCGAGGAGGTCAATAAGTGCAACTTTTTTAGAAAAATTGAAAAATATTTACTAAATTATTTTACAATTTTTTTAAATAAATTTATTTTATTAGATAAAATTATTTATGTTATATTTACTAAATTATTTTATAATTTTTTTAAATAAATTTATTTTATTAGATAAAATTATTTATGTTAATAGATTAGAGATAACATAGTATTTTATGATATGTTTTTCTATAAGTTAATGAATGAATCAAATATTGTTGTGGTAAATTTTTCAGAAAAAGATATATGAACTAAATGCTATAGAACTTGATTTTCCAAAAACCAACTTTTTAAGAAATAGTACTTTCTTGAAAGTCATTTCTTTGAAAATGTAAGTTCATACCAAACAAAACTTCATAGTTATATATTCATATTTTAAAATTTGATTTGGTCTTTGACTTGGTTAAGATAGAGGTAAAGGATTAAAGGTAGAATCATGATTCAATCATAGTATGATTTAATTAACTATTTAATGTTATATATTAATTCAAATTGCATATATATAATATAAATATATAAATTTGGCTAACTTTATTATATCAATAAATTATTTATAATTTACAGTGAAATTTTTTACAAATAAAGACTTCTGATAAATTTTATCTATAGATAATAATTTTAAAATATGAACTAATTATTTTAATGGTTCAAAAATAATAAATAGTATTTTTATTGTATTGAAAGATTATACATCATTGCTACAATTGAAACAACTGATTAAATATGAATACAATAATTTTTTTAATAATTCAAATTTAATTTTCTATAACAATTTATAATTTTTAAAACTCATAAATTTGTATTATGACAAGATAGATAGAGTAAAATTTGAAATCATAATAAATTTATTTTAAAAAATAAAGGTAATTATTATATGCATTATGGATGATAATTTAATAATATAATTTTAAAGTTTTAAAAAATAAACATAGAAAATGAAAAATAAAGAAAAACTCAAGTTAACCTAATCCAAATCGACCGAGTGGACATATTTTATCAAGATAAATTGTGTTTTACTTATTTTGTGTCAACTAAGAGCTTGATTACATATACATACACACATACATAGATATCACATGTATAATTTCCAACGTTCAAGGGATTGACAAAGAGGAATATATATATATATATATATATATATATATATCACACATGTCATTAGAAATTGAAATTAGTCACTAGTTAAGCAAAATCATTTTATCCCTAACAAATTGCTCGCCAAATGCAAACAACTTGTATAAAATACTAATTAATGGAATTCATTATCCATTGCTTGTGTTGATGAAAAAAGATTATTAAAAAATATTCTTTTATTTTTTATATCTTTAAATTGAGTGTAAAAGCAAAATCTTACATGCATTTTTCATTATTGTCGACCTTTTTACGTTATAATTTTTATTTTTCACGTTAACAAAGAATCAATATTTCTATGAACTCCTTAAAAAGGTAATGGTATACTTGAAAAATTGCAAAGTTCATCATATTTGAGATTTCAATTTCGCTATAAACAAAAAAAAAGCAAATAAGGCAATGGATTTTGATTTAAAAGAAGATCTTTGCCAGGGTCACCCAATTTCGCTTACCAGTGAATAGATAATATAATGTAAAAAGCAATTAGTTTCTAGAAATAAGTGGAATTAAGTTATATCTTGATGATTTTATTCAATTAAGTTAGAAAATTATAACTAATATTACAATTGGCTTCCATTAAGTTCAAACTTTGGAATTAAATTGAAATTGAAAAAGGAATAAAAAAGAAAATCACTATTTTTCATAAGTTTTTGGTTTATTAGAAAAATCATAATCCTTTCTCTTATTTGTTTTTTCATAATATTAAAATCAACAATCAAATGTCAAATTTTTATACAATTATAATGAAAAATCATATCGGTTCTCTTATTTATTTTTTATAATATTAAAATCATCAATCAAATATAAAGCTTTTATGCTATTATATGCTAAATATAAAATATATATAATAAATTATAGTTAAAAATGAAACTATTATATTATTTTTAATTAAAGCTTTTAATAAAATTAAAATTTTCTTGTTATTAAATTATTATTTAAAATTATTAATTTATATTATTTTAATATTTAATTTAATAGCTTATTTTATATTTCTTTAATTTTATTATTAGATATGCATATTTCAAATATTCATTAGATTGATTAAATAATATGCATTTAATTTGATTTTTATGATATATATATATATATACACTTCTTATTTCAAATTCAATTTTAGATGAGTGATTGTTTATTTGAGATCAAAATTTGAAATTTATAAAGCTAACTATTTGACATAAAAATAATTAAAATTTTCATATAAAATTTTCTAATTAAAAATATCTATTAATAGAAATAAAAATTATTAAAAAACTACAAAATAGGCAACTAAAAATTTAATGCTAAAAAATAGTTTATATATATCTGTTCTATAAATAAATAATATTTATTTAATTACATATTTATATAAATATTTTATTTTTATTTTATTAATATTTTAAATAATATATTAAATTATAGTTGTGCAAAGTGCAAATTATTGTTGAATATAGATATATGTAGTTAGGATTGATAATTTTGTATACAGTGAAACACGTAATTAAACGGGTTTGAGTTTGACATAAATAAATTTGGGTAATAAAACGGGTCAATCCATTTATGACACGATAAAAAAAAAAGTTTAAATGAGTTCATCCAGTAGATATAAAGAGAAATGAGTAAAATATGAATATAATGGTGTATAAATATACTGCTAAAAATATTTATTTTATAATTTAATAAATTATATTTTTAAAAAATAATTTAAAAATATAAAAAATAAAAATATGTCTTGTGGAAAATTCTTGTAGGTTAAGGAGTCTCTGCGAAAGTAACAACAAGAGAAGAATTCTCTCTATCATGAAGGTGGGATAAAGGATGAAGATAATTATCGTTCTGTCCACTTATTGTTTTTAAGTCAACATGTTATTCAATCAATATTTTGAATTTTTATGATAAAATAATATAAGTTTAGAGATAATTTTGATAAAAAAAATTTTATGACGAAATAATACAAAATCATATGAAATTTTGACGAAATAATATAATTTAAAGATAAATTTAATAAAAAAATTTATTTTTTAATTTATTATTATTTTAAGATCATTTAGAAACTTATTTGGTACTTTAGCCGCGAGTTACATAATGATAGTTTAATAGTAACTACATACAAAATTGTTCTTTTAATTCTACGCTAGAATTTCCATATACGAGTAGGGCTTTGTTGACTCTAATCCATTACAGGCCCAAGTAATCGTTTCAACCCGACTGCCTTCACCACCATCTACCCATACGCTGATCATCACCAATTTTGCCTCTTTCTGTGCAATCCCTAGTCTTCGGATCCTAGCGAATCGCCATGGATTACACTAATCGAAGAGCTCAAGGCGGCCTTTTCGAGGGTATCTACAAGATGATCATGCGCCGCAACTCCGTCTATGTCACCTTCGTCGTCCTCGGCGCTTTCGCCGGTGAACGTGTAAGTCTTTAGGAAATGAATTTTGATCTATAGACGGAGTTTAGGTGACGATGCCGATTTGTTATTTGATAATGATTTGAGATTGGCGTTGCTTATAATGGGGATTTAGGAGTGAAAGATAGAAACTTTGACGGTGGTTGTTTGATGGTAAATATGTTGTGGTGGTCTTGTTAATGTTGTGGTTAATGTTTTTGTTTTGTTATGAAGTGTTGAGTTAAATTGTTATTGATTTGGTGTTTGCAGGCTGTGGATTATGGGGTTCGTAAGCTCTGGGAACACAACAATGTTGGGGTATTTCTGCTCTCCTGATTTTCCTTTCCTTTTATTTTGATTTTTGTGATTTTTCATGACTGCCTCGATCACTCTAGTTTAGGCAGCTTATATATGTGTGCGCGTGCGCGCGCGCGTGTATACAGGTACAAAATGATGCTAATTTTACATTGCCTAGAGTTTCATGTTACCTAAGGAAAGGAAGTGGCTTGTGATGATGGGATGAGGAGGGGGAACACATAGTGCTCGTATGTGAGCAGCAATGTAGTTAGGCAATGATTTCTTCAATGTTAGAAATGTTGCAGAAACTGTATTATGTATCGTCATCTTTTTCCACATAACGATTGATAATGTTTTGTGTTTTATGTTCTTGTCGAGTATAGTATAGATGAAAGATTTTGTCACTTGGCAACTCACCTTTGGTTTTATGTCAATGTTGGGCATTGTCCCTCGTTTGGTTTACAGTCTCAGCCTTCATCTGGAGATTAAACTATGGTTCTTGGCAGCAGAGCAGTTTGACTTCTGATTTCTAGTTTGACTTTTTATTGCCTTTCTTAGTGAGTGCATGCCATTTTGGTGAGAGATTTTATTGACAACAAGTACAAGAAAGATGGCACATGTGGAGTGACCAATTTGTGATGTCATGGCCTTTCTTTTGGTTGGCTGTAAGAGCTTTGTGCTTGCATTCTTTTATGCCTTCATTATAGAAGCAACTTGCACAAGGTTGCCCCTTCTCTGACTTTGTATTTTGAATTTTGATTCATTAGACCCATTATAGGTAATACTAACAAGTTGCAGAAATTTGGATGGTCCTCTACTTGTTCAATTTGTCAGTTATACAAACTAATTTCTTGTTTGGGATGAAATATATTTCCTGATTTCACCTAGTATGGATTTTGGGTTATATTTCTGAGTGGAGTGCCTTTTCCTGTACTGCAGTCTCAGATGGTCACCTTGTGTCATATTTAAATCCATGAAGCACCAAAACTTAAATATTGCTGCTTTGTTTCAGTTGTACTTGAATTTTTAAGAATTGGTTCTGCTTATGTTTACATCTTTATGATGTGGTCTTGCATTTCAGTTATTTGGCATCTCTTTCTTCTTTTGCCATTATGAAATTCTAGCTAGAAGTTCCCTCTCCACCTGAATCTAGGTATATCTTGTTGTCTGCCACTGTGGGTTGTGCATTACAACAACATTGATTATAAGTCATACTTAATTTGAGATGTGCATGTTTGCATAGACACACACACACACACACAGTGTTTACTCAATTTATATCACTACCATCTTTGGGATTTGAGATGTACACGAGCATATGCATACAGACAAGAATTATTGAATCTGTATGGCCAATAACATCATGTAATATTTAAACTAAGTACCTGAAGCAACTATACTAGGCTAGGAAAACTCAGTTATGGCTCTTTTGACTACAATACGTGATTGCTGCTCAGCTTATTACTATATTACCCATGACTAAAATCTTGTTTTGTTTTCTTGCAGAAACGTTATGAAGACATTCCAGTTTTAGGACAAAGGCCGTCAGAAGAATGAGTGGGTTCCTTTTTCTTGTCATTTTGAAGTTCCACATTGAAGATTTGAAGTAGCATTGATGTAGTAGATGCCAATTTTTGCAATAAGTGTAATATGCTTGTATGCTCCAGACTTTTTTGAGAACAATGGTTTCCTTAAACTTTGGCTTCAGGAAATATGAAAAGCCCTTGATATTTTTATGGTTTCAATGATTTGGACAGGAACATTGTGTTATTCAATTTACTTAATTTTCTAATCGGATCATTTCCCTGATTGTTTTTATGGTTTTTGGTTTCACTGGTTTGCTATGGTGAATTTCTCCAAGCCCCTCTACCTTCCCTCCCTCTATTGAAAATGATTGGTGATTATTCCTTGTTGGTATGTGTCACTCCGCCACAGATGCGATCCTCAGATTTGAGCAATAATTTTACGACTGTTTTCACTAATGAGCTTTGGTTTGGTGATATTGAATTCATCTTGAAGGTTATGAGGTTGCAAATCCTAAGTCAGAACCTAATCAACTAAATAACTTTAATGCCTGTTCTCCACCTTGAGAAGCTCGTGTTTTTGTCCGTGACATTTTCTGTACAGGATTCAATCCATCACACAAAGCTATGGTAACAGGGGGTTGGTTTTGTGGTGTTGCATCTTGATTTTAGGTCGTGGGAGTATGAATTTGTCTGTAATTTTATGCATGTAATATATGCGCTGTTATCTCATCCTTGGGCACTGAATAATCTGTCCAGATATGAACTGTGAATTTTTGACAATGTCATTACTCAAGTACATCAGTTTACACAAATTTGGAATTTTGATTACCTATCGGGTTTATCTTTCCCCTTCATGTCGGATGAGAAAGCTTCATTATAGATTTTATTTAGGTACATGTGAATGCTATTATGCCCAAGTGAAAAATCATAAAAAGAAATGCAAAATCAAACTTAATATCAAATTCAAATCTTCATTTATTCCAAATACTTACCTATCTATTAAGCT
>CATIWR010011513.1:0-18035 GCA_949677035.1 Omphalea diandra
CTTTCCACATGTTGGGCTTCAATAGATCAAGTTAAAGGCTTCCTTCGAAGAGTCCATATTGTCATCTCCAAACAATTGGGCTTCTTGAGTCTTTTGTTTTTCTTGGGTTAGCCCAATGGTTATTCCTTGTTGTACGAATAACCCAACTGCTTCTTTAAACCTTTTGAGCCTTCTCCTTGTGATTGGGTCATGAAGTTGAAGCGGATCTTTGGGCTGGCCTTGGATATTTGCATCATTAAGGAAGTTGAGTCAGGGAGAACCTGTATCCTAATGATCTTGAGCGAGACCATAGTGGGTTTGGACAAAGCAGCCTTATCATTAGTGGCTCTTTTTATGGGAGCCCATTATTGCTTTAGGTAAGAATTTTTCTTAGAACCTTTATTCTCACCATTTCATTTTGTATTCTTATTTTCATTCTTTATATTTATTTTTATTTTTTATTGCCTTAATCTTTTCCTCAACCACCCTTTCGATTTTTAATCTAGCGGACTGCTCATTTTAGCTTAGGTCGTGCTTGTTGGGTTTTCAACGTAGTGAGCTTTTTTTTATATGTGGTTGTAAGAAAGACTAGTCATATTGGTTGCCCCCACTATGGATGTAAGACTCTACTACCCGCAGCACCATTTGAACCATCGTCTATCAATGCCTATGAGCAAAAAGGGTGAGTGGATTGAGTAGATGTCTCCCATCACTACTACTAACATTTGTTGAACTTACCCATAATGGAGACTTTCACGAGTTACTTTGCGGACCTACGAGGATTATATGATCATTCCTACTCTAGCATTTAGTAACTTATATGATTTAGCTCGAGTGCATCACTAGTTTAGTAGTCTTCAACATAGAATGGACTTTTTTCTTTCTTTTATCAAGGGTCCTTTATCCCGACACTTCTTAGATAGAGTTAGGTCCATATGGGCCAATCACCATTTTTATGACTTATTCATCGATATATGTCCTGCCTTCGACGATGATGCTAACTACATGGCATGGTTACGTGACTTTTAGAATTGCAAGGTTCCTTTCAACTCATCAAGGCATCAATAAACAATGTAACATCATGAAAAGCTTACATAGGTTTGGTTCTAGTTTAAAGACATGTTTGATCAAATTTACCTTAATTATGCACATGTATTTTCCTTTGATATTTCGTTAACATGAACTATTTACATTTCACATATTACACACTAATTAATAATGGCACATTGGATTATTCGTTTGCCTTGCACAATGCCTCTACCTTGCTATCTTTCCATCTTTCAACTCTGCTTTTTTTTATTATGGCCATATATTTCATTACCTTCGGATAGGTATCCTTAGTGGCCAATTGTACTCTCTCGCCTTTTGCTTTATATTTTACATATGTTTTTTATGCTTCATCTTTTGCCTATGCTGCCCTTTTGAGTTTTTGACTCATTGAGCTTATTATTTCTTTTCTTTTTTCTTTATGCATACATTTGTTATTTATGCCCTAACTTTTACCTCAGCTGCCCTTTTAGGTTTTCGACATAGCAAGCTAATTTTATTTTTCTCACATCCTCACATAAAGTACTTATTCAGCCTTTCAAAATTGACTGGCTTAAAAAATTCATTGACATCCATATCTAGCAACTTTATTGTGCCTTCTAATTAAATCTTCTTAGCCATATAAGGACTTCCCAATTCAGTTTAAACTTTCCTTGAAGGTCTTGAGCTTATGGCCTAATCACTTTTAACACTAAATCGTTGATCCTTGTAGTACTTTCTTTGACTTTTAGGCACGGGCCATCCTAGCTTGATACAACTAGATATGATAGAGAGCCTTTAGCCTTTTCTCATTTAAGAGTGCCAATTATTCAAATATGCATCTTACCCATTAGTACTCAATAAGTCTTGACTTAAGTAATACTTATAAGGACTTCACTTCCACCTTAATCAGTAACAATACTTCACTCCCTACATAAGGAGTTATGGCATCATCTCGGTTGATGCCCTCGTTATTGTTTAATACCCCTATAAAGCAAAAGATAATGTCACTAACCAATCCTCTTAAGTTTCAACTATCTTAGGGAGGATATTTTAAACATTCTTATTAGCAGCCTTAACTACTTCGTTGGCTTACGACATATATGGTGATGACTTGTGATGGACTACTTCGTACTTTTCTTGGATTACTGTCATCTTAGCCTAAAAATGAACCTTGTTATCTGTAATAATGCGATTTGGTACTCTATAATTCTAGATGAGGTTCTTTTAAATAAATCAAGTCATTTGCTTTACCCCTAACTTAGTAAAGATTCAACCATTACCTATTTCAAAACATAATCCACTATTATCACAATGTACTTATGCCCCTTTACAGAAGTCAGTTTGATTTCTCCGATCACATTAATCCATCATGTTATAAATGGCCATAGTGAAGTCAAGTATTATAACTCAATTGACAACAAAGGCTGAGGCTGTCATGGATCTGACACTTGTGGCAACTCCAAACCATTTAAATGCAATCCTATTCCATTGTGGTCCAATAGTAAACCATTCTTAAAATTCTCCTCACCATTATCTTTCCATTCATATAGGGGCTACAGGTTCTTGCAAACACTTCATCCACAACTTTGTCTGCTTCTTCTTCTTCAAGTATATAAAATAGACCTCATTTGGCATTCTCTTCTATAACACATTATTGTACACTATAAATTATGATGCTAACTTCTAAATAACCTCTTTGTCTTTCCTTTTGGTCCCATCAAGGCATCCTCTACCTTTCAAGTATCTTTACACATTACTATACCAATGATGATTTTCTACAATCATTTGCATTATTCATTTATTGGTATAGCATGGAGTCACAAATCTAAGTGTAATGAGTGGCTTCAATGGCATTGCCTTTGGCCCATCCCACATAGAAAATAAAATTACTAGGGCATCAACCATTGCATTCGTCTCCCATGGTAAATTATGAGATATAATTGTTTAAAAATTTTATGCCAACCTCTTTAAGTGTTCCAAATGCACACTCAATTGTTCTTTTAATTTCCACTCATTGATCACTGGAGAAATTACCAGCAGTGAGTCCCTGAACACCTCAACTATCTTGATCGTCATCTGTATCAAAAGTTCCAAACCAAGTGCATATGCTTCATACTCAACCATGTTGTTGGTTACCCTGAAGTCAAGCTTTTTGGCCATATAGAAAATTTCTCTTTTTAACGATATCAAAATCGCATCCACACCTACTCCTTTCTTATTTACCTTTCCATCAAAATACATTTGCCAACCTAGAGGGTCAATCACTCCTAACCCTTCATTAGGGAATTGGGGAAGTTATATTTTTCCTTCTTCGATAAGTTATTGTGCCAAATATTTTGTAGTTGTCTGACCCTTAATCAGCTTCTCAGTTACATATTTAACGTCAAATTCTATCAATAACATTAGCCATGTCACTAACTTTTCAGTTAAGGAAGGCGTCTTATGCAAGTACTTGGCTAGATCAAGCTTTGAAACAACCTTGAATGAATATGAACAAAAATAATATCTTCACTTCTTTATGGCCCATACCAATAGACAGGTCTTTTCAACCCGATTATAGTTCTCTTTATAAGATAAAAGCTTCGTACTAATATAATACATGAAATATTCATTTTCGATTTCATCTTTTTGTGTTAACATTGCCTTACAAAACTTTCTTCTATGGTGAGATACAAGATTAATGGCTTCCCAAGCTTTAGGGGTTTTAGTATGACTAGTTTAGTTAAATACTCTTTTATCTTCTCATATGCCATCTGACATTGCTAAATTCACTTCACTAACTGATCCTTCCTTAACAACTCGAATATTAGTTTGAAGATAGGGGTGAGCCTTGCTATAAACCTGGTAATTTATTGTAATTAACCTAAAAAGCCCTAGACTTCTTTCTCTATCTTGGGTGTAAGCATGTCCTAAATAGTGTTCACCTTGTATGGGTCCACTTCAATGCCCTTCTCACTCATTACATATCCTAATAGTTTGTCAGATGTAACCCCAAACACATACTTTTTATGATTCAACCTCAAATTATACTCATTAACTCTCTTTAAGAACTTTTATAAGGCTTCTAAGTGTCCTTCCCTTATCTCAGACTTTACCATCATATCATCTATGTAAACTTCCACTTCCTTATGGATTAAGTCATGAAATAAGGAAGTTGCCATTTGTTGATATATTGATCATGCATTCTTTAACCTAAATGGCATCATCTTATAACAATATGTCCCTCAGTCAGTGATGAAAACTATCTTCACCTTATCTGTGATAGCCATAAAGATCTGATTGTAGCTAGAGAACCCATCCATAGAGGAATACATACACACATCATGACATTATCTACCAACACATTAATATGAGGTAAATGGAAATCATCCTTTAGCCAAGCCTTATTCAAGTCCCTATAATTCACACACATCCTTACTCTCTCATCCTTCTTTAGTACTGGGATATGTTGGTTAGCCATTCAAGGTATTAAACTATTTCCAAAAACTTAACATTCAACTACTTCACCATGTCTTCTTTTACTAGGTGGGTCCACTCTAGTTTCATCCTTTGAAGCTTTTGTTTATATGGTCTCTTATGTAGATAGGCCATAATTATATGTTCAGTAATTCGCCTATCATCCCCTAGCATATCCTTGTATGTCCGAGCAAAGACCTTTTATTACTATTTAAGCAACTATTTGAACTTCTATCATTCCTCTAGGGTGACATCATTAGCAATGAGTAATATGCTTAGATTTTCCTTTGTCCCAAGATTAAATATAGTGGCATGCATAAAATTAATATTAAATATACTCACGAAATGGTGCATGTTATGGACACTACCATTAAGGAACATATCACATAAGTAAGCAAACTCATCATTAATTGCCTTAAACTTAGAAATAATTACATCATCCCCTTCAAAGAGATAGAAAATAAGAATATTAGTAGTATCGTGAAAAGCAGCTTCTTCAGGTAGAATGGCCAAAGTTTTATTTGCTTGAGCCTTCTATTTTTCTCCCTTTTTCCTTTTGTTAGTTGTTACACTAAGATCACCTCCATGTTTAGAACCTATATCTTTCTCTACCTTTGTGCAATTCACTACTTTCAACCCCCTTTTGAAGCTCTATTCTATCTATTTATCTTTCAGTTCAATCTTCATAAAACTTTCCTATAGAGCCACCCCTTCCAAATTTGTCCATTTAATGCCCAAGGCCTTACCTTAAACTTTGTCCACATCTTTAATGGAATTCATAATCATATTCTTAATATCCACTAGCCTTATTCTAGTCTATGTACTTTAGTAAATTTGCATAGCCTATATACTCTTATTCTGGGTGCACAAAAGGCATAGCTTAGCTAACCATCTCAGCTTTCCCCTTTATAAAATCCTCACTTGTGGTCCAAAAGTGTTGTTCCAACTTGTATTACTCTTTCTCTTCCTTTAAGATCATTTTCTTATCATCTCATGCCATATGGTTTAAGGGCCATACCAGACCTACAGACTAACTGGACTCTTAGTTGTCCGTTGTTCCTATAGCCTGTTAGTCTTTCTTCTTCCATTTTTTCTTCCCATTCTCTGTTTCTAATGAATCTCAATAATTCTAATAATCCATTATTTTTGTAACATCCTCAACCTAATCTATATGCATTCTAATTATGATATATTTGCATACATGCATCACATTACATAAGCATGAATACTTACATCATTGGCATTTGAATATGAATATGATGTTTGCATAGCGGCATGGAAAATTGTCATATGTTTTGTATATGTTATAATATCTTAAATAAGTAAAATTCAGGGTAAAATATAAGCCAAGGTGAGAATGTATGAGAAAGCAAGGCATGAGAAAGATATAAGGTAAAAGGGAGATATGTATATATATGGAAAGGGGAGAAGACAAGGTAAAGAAAAATTTATAGATGTATGAAAAGGAAAATGAAAAATATTGTAAGCAATTATGCATGTAACTTTGATGCACAAAGAGAAGTAAGTATATATGTGAACTTATTATGAAAAGAACTTGGTATGTGAACTTGTTTTAATAATGCATACAATATGAAACAAAGGGGGAGTAATATGAACATATTATTATAACTTATGCACTTATGGCAAATAATATTATTTGATAGCTTGATATACTTAAGGATTATATGATATTGATTTATCATTTTTGCAAGATTGATTAACCTTGATTGATTGTTTGTCATCATAAAGAGGGAGAATGTTGAACCTAGCTTATTTTAATGATTTCAAGTACATTACAAAACAAAGAGAATCAAGTTTTAGGTACCCAAATCATCTTAGGTCTTAGGGGCTTACTCTTGCCATTTGCTCATCATGCCTTCTAGAATGCCAATGGTAGGCAATGTGGCCATAAATACCACACTAAAAATAGTCACCATTAAAGTGAGCTATTATCATATTTTTAGGTGGAGCATGCATATAGTGTTTGTGAGACTTGTAACTCCTTTGAGCCATATTTCTAGGAGTGTTTCTCATATGAGGAATTCTCACGTATGGAATGTATTTATATTTAAGGTTATGCCAATTCCTATGCCTTTGGACACTTAGCCTCTTAGGCTTGTATGAATGATATATGTAGGCACATTTAGCTTTAGGAGGAGCATGTCTCAATTATGTGAACATGTTATGACATAGCCTTTGTGTCATTTATCTTGGCATTTCCTTTCTTGAAAACTTTTAGCATTCTAATAGGGTTAGACATACTAATTTCCTTAACCTTAACAAAGACTATTTTGGAAGTAGAACGAGCAGTAGAAATAGAGGCATTATATCCTAATCCATGCTTAATGGATGGGCTCTTTGAATTTCAAGTATTGAGCTAAATTTTTTCTTTCCTTTAGTAAATTTGTTGAGGCTATCTTTAAGCTTAGAATTCTCAATAGTGAAAGACTCAAGCTCCTTAGCTAGAGTCTCTTGACTCTTACCTTAATCTTTTAAAGATTTGTTATCTTTCTTAAGAGAGGACGTGTTAGACTTGAGAGTCTCAACTTTCAATGTGAGCTTTGTAATTATAGAATATAACTCATCTCTAGAATAAAAATCAATGGGATTACCTCATGGTCTCCATCGTTGTCACTATCATTGCTGGAGGAGTGCTCACTTGAGGACTCATCTAATTTCTCCTCAATTGTCATTAAATAGAGGTTGGCCAGCTCCTTTTTAGTATTTTCCTCATCAAGTTTAGAGTCATTAGTGTCATCCCAAGTAACTTCATACACTTATTTATCTTTCTTAAAGGTGTGTTTCTTGGTAGGAACTTTATTCTTTTTCACCTTCGAATAATTTGACTTTATGTGCCCTTTCTTATTGCATCCATAACAAATGAGTTGACTCTTGCTACCTTTTTTCTTATACCTCCTTGCCCTTTTACTCTTTTGATTTAAGAGAAATGTCTTTACTTTATTTGTCATGAAGGCGAGGTGCTCACCTTCATTATTGTCTTCATCTTCACTAGAAGTAGAAAATACTAATAAACAAGAAAAAGATAGGGATTTAAAGCATACCTCTTTAGCTTTTAGGGCCAACTTTTCCTTTCTCACTCCAGTACTTTCAACTAGCTTTTCAATAGTGATTTTATGGGCTAGTTCTTTCCCATGAGCTCATCCAGTGATAGGACTTCCGGCTTGTTTACTTATTCTGTTGTTGCCTTATTAGCTTCCCACTAATGTTTAGGAAGTGTTCTTATAATCTTCGTTATCATGACCTCATTAGAGTAGGACTTCCCAAGAGTTTTGAGAGTGTCCACTATGTTAATAAACCTATTGAACATCTCAATGATGGTTTCACTAGGCTGATATACAAATGTTTCATACATGTAAGTATGCATTTGTATCTTTTTCTTCTTACATCGTTGGTACCTTCATGTTGAGTCTACAAGGTGTCCCATATTTCTTTTGTGATTGTGCAAATTTGTAGCTTAGTATACTGAGATTTGTGGATTGTACATAAGAGAATGTGCATAGCTTGTCTATTTTTCAAGTTTGCCTTCTCTTCTTTAACTATTCATTCACTTTTGGGCTTAGGTAATAAAACATCTCCAAGTAGTTTAGTTGGAACTTCTCTTCCTTCTTCGACAATGTCCTATAGATTTATGGTTTTACTGTCTAGAAAAATATCCATGCAATTTTTCTAGTACTCATAGTCATCTCCTTTGAAGAAAGGTGGCTTATGGACTAATTGTGATTTCTCATGACTTATCATGATCTTTACTCTAAGCGCTTATGCTTTGATAGAGAGACAAGCTTCTATGCTAATTATTGTCCCTTGGTGCCCTAAAAAGGGGTTGAATAAGGCAATGGTAAGTAAAAACAAATAATAATAGGTATGAAAATAATAAAGAATTAAGATAACCAATTTATAGAGGTTTGGCACAACCTACCTGCGTTCTCTCCTCTAGTATTCCTACTATAGCCTTTCACTATCTTGATAGCTTATAGGTGCTATCAACTACCTTTATAATAGTAGTTTATTGGCACTACCAAGCTATTACAAGTAGACTTTTGAGTACTATTAAGACCGTTTTCTAAAGTAGTTTACAGGTACTACCTTAAATCTTTCATAAAGTATGTTTTAAATCTCCTACCCAAAGGTTTTCTAAAATGAAATTATAACTCATAAAGTTGAGAAAAAATCTCTCGCTCAAGTAATAAATAACATAGAAAACACTTAAAAGGTATGTTTTATTTCGTTGAGAGTTTACAGAGAAGTCTGAAAGTTCGTTCTTCAACTCTATTTTTTGAAGATAGCTTTTACAAGTTTTGACAATGATCTTCTCTTGCAATCTAGGTCACACTTATTTCATCCTTTTTATTCAAAGACAACTTTCATAATAGAAATACTAGCTTTTAGACCATTTTCTCTTTTTATTTTCTATTGTGAGAGGGTCCTTTTATACGTACAGACATGGAACTAGCAGTTAGAAAAAAGGATGTCACTAGAGTAGACACTCAATGCATTTTGGACAATTTCCATGCCAATTGTTAGGTGATTTTCAAATGAAATACAACTTCAATGGTCATTGATCCCATTAAAATGCCCATTGGAACTAGCTATTAGAGAGAGATTTGCCTAAATGCTCCTTTTTTCACTTTCTCAATTGTTTATTCAACAACTCCTTCAATGAGTATTAGCACTTCTCAACACCTATTAGAATTTAACTTCAACTCCTATTGAGATATAAGTGATGTCCATTATAAGTTTCCAAGAGGATGTGAACTTAATGCTTTGTTTTTTTAGATTTTAAACAGTACTTCAACAACTATTGGCAAGATTCTAATGCCCATTCTATTTGTAAGATTTTCAACAGTACTTAATGGTTATTTACAAGATTTCAATGCCCATTGAGAATGATCCCAATGCCTATTGCACTTTTAAGGGTGCTCTATTAGACGGTCTAAAAACTTTTGCTCCATCTGCAAACTTTTCAAATGCCTGTTGATAGAATCCAACACCTGTGTCGAGAACTTAAGAGTTTTATTCACATCAAGTCACTTGGTCTAATGCCTGTTGTGAAAATGCAACACCTGTTGAGATGTCAAGATCCATGCCCATTGCGAAAATGTAATGTCCATTGTGAAGATCAACCTGAAAGGCTCAAGTGATTGAATCATCCAACACTTATTGTGTTTTTAAAGAACCGCTGGTTGAAAGGTCCAAAAGACTTTACTCATACTTGGTGCCACTTCAACACCTATTGTGTTTTAAGAAAACCACTAATTTAGAGGTTTAGAAGACATTACTCATACTTGGGTGTCACTTCAACACCTATTGAGAATCTTCAACACCCATTGTTGAAGTCACAATGCCTATTAAAATGTGGTAACATCCATTGGCTTTGAATATTTAGAGTTTTTACCAAAACTCTTAAACATCTTCGATCAAAAGATTGATGTAATTGCAACACTTTACACAACTAACTTAGATAATAGTTAACTTTTAGATGTGTTTGTAATCATCAAAATAAGCTAGTTTCAATAAAATAATGGTGTTTTGGAACTTATTAAAAGCATAAGGAGCATATAGGGATTAGTAGATGGATGAAGATGATGAAGGAGTGAAGACGAAGGATTAAAAGAGGAAAAATGAGCTTCTAACCAACAGTAACAAACCATCATGATTTTGTCCTATTAGAATAGGTATACAAATTAAATTATTCTTCCTTTAGGATTAGATTAGAGAGGAAAAAATGCTAGAGGTGTAGTTGTTGGATGAGGATCGATAATCCTAAGTCTTGGACCTCTTTTGATATTGACAAAGGAGACTAATCAATCCTAATGTTTCAATTGAGTGTTGTTTTATAGAATTTAGTTAGATTTTCAAGTGTAAGTTGGTTGGAGTTCATAATCTTCAAGAAGGCAAAGTTCATCCAAATTCACGATCAATGTCTTATAATTCGTTATCTCTACCTAGCTTAAGAACAGGATGAAACTAGGCCAGACGAACTCGCAGGCATCATCTTTGCTACGAATCATCTAAAAATGGGAGTGTCAAAGTCACAGACAACTGCTAATTTCATAGTGTCTAAGGAGGGAACCAAGTCCACAACCAAAGCATGCCAAGTGTCTCAGGTATCCGTTGAAGAACAAAATTCGCGAGGGTGACATTTTGGGTAGCGATTGCAATTCAAAAAGAAGAAGATTGTCCTTCAAATAGAAGAATTCGCATCTTGAGTCGCTCCCTGTACAAAGAAGAATCACTATCACGACTTTTATAGGCAGTTAGAAAGCAACGACTATATTTTCCTAATGGACCAATGAGGAGATGACACGTGGACTAGCTGTTAGACACAAACGGGGTTTTTCATCATAATTTTTAGCTCCCGTATGGAAATTGGAAAGTCGCAACTGTGAATCCTAGTTGTGACTGCGACTCTCGCTTATCATGCAATTAATGCAGAATCTGCCTAACATGATTTGGAGATTTAATTAGTTTTTTAGTGTAATGTCTCTTTGGTTGGTATGGGCTACAAATACTCCACCAAACAGATGTAAATGTAAGAGAATTCATTAACTTGTAACAAAACTCTTGCACTTTTGCTACTCATTCTTTCTATTCTTTAAGTGATTGTTTGGTGTGAGCATAAACACCAATTGTAATAGGTTTTAGTGTGAGCTTGTAAAAACACTAAAGAAAGGTTTTAGTGTGAGCATGTGAAAACACTTAAAAGAGGTTTTAGTGTTAGCTTTAGAAAACACTTACAAGAAAGATTATTGTGTGAGCCTTGAAAACACAAAGTGTAAAAGTAAGGTGTGAGCCTGAAAACACCATTTTAAGTGAGTGAAACACCTAATTACAGAGAATTTGAAAGTGGACGTAGGGTTTATTTTACACAAACCGCTATAAATTGTATGTCTTCACTTCTATTTATCTTTTTATCCTAATTTTAATTTTTTTTATACGCTAATTCAACCCCCCCCCCCCCCCCCCTCCTTCTTGGTGCCTAGGGCCAAACAAGTGGTTTCAGAGCCAAGTCTCACATTCATGCCTTAATTAGGCAAGCAAGTTCATGGCACAAGTGGTATCAAAGCCAAGTCTCACATTCAAGCCCTACTTTGATGGATCCGACTATATTTATTGGAAGTATAGAATGGAGATCTATCTTGACACAGATGTAATGGACCTTTGGGATGCAGTTGTCAAAGAATGGAAGCTACCCTTTTAAGTAGTGGATGGAATTGAAGAACTCATTCTAAGGGAAGATTGGGTTGAAGCTCATAAGAGGTCAAATGGCAAAAACAAAAGAGCAATGATCATTCTTCTAAGCTCTCTCTTTAGAGGGAAGAAATTAGAAGAGTGCAACATTGCCAAACAGCACATGTCATTTGGAAGACTCTTGAAAACTATCAACTCTTCCATTTGATAAGTTTGGTGCAAGAGTGTGCAGCATCCAAGAGTCCAATCAGGAGATTAGGAAAGTACCTACGAATGTGTTGATAGGTAAACTCTTAACTCATGAGTTGGCCTTACAAAAGGATAAGCAAATGAAGAAACTAAAGGGCCAAGGAGAAAAATAAAAAAAAAAAAAGAAAGAAAAACCTCGGCACTCAAATCCTCAACAAAGGAGAAGGAGGTAAAAACAACCTCTAGTGATGAATAGAGTGACAAAAAAAAAAAGAGGAGCTAGCAATGCTCGCAAAAAGGACAAATGAGTTTATTAGAAGAAGAAAAGAGAGAAGAAGCTTTAAGAAGACAACTCTTAATCCTAGAGAGAGATCCAATGAAGTTACTTGCTATGAATGTGATAAGCAAGGCCACATCAAATACGATTGTCCTAAAATAAAGAAGAAGAAGAAATGGGTTAAAGAGAAGAAGAAGAGTTTTTCAGCCACTTGGGATGACAGCTCAAGTGAAGATGAAGAAGGAGAAGTTACCAACATTTGCTTCATGGCACAAGAAGATTCTCCAAATGAGGTAAGTACTTCTTCCCATTCTCACTCAGATTTAAATGATTTTGATGAGATAGATGAAGACCTTCTAGAGGCGTTTACTATGAGATGTGACAAATACAAGTCACAAATGAAGTCTTACAAGAAAAAATGTGAAAAAAAATGTGAAAAATTATATGATGATTATAAATCCCTCAATGAATTTGTAAGTGAATTGAAAGCATCAAATGGCGAGCTCAAAAAATCTGTGGAAAAATTTTCTACATCATCTTCTTCATTGGCTTCATTGAGAAAAGAGAATGACTCTCTAAAAGGATAAGTCATTGAGCTTAGAAGCTCAATCTCTAAATTCCATAAAGGAAAGGAAGCCTTGGACACATTGATTGTGTCTCAAAGACCACCATTAATTAGACATGGTCTAGGCTTTAATGAAGCCTCCTCACCATTACAAACTACATTTGTTAGATCATTAGCACTTCAAACCTCAAGCTTTGTGGTAATTGGGAAGAAAAGTGTTCCTAGCACTAAGCCTTCTAAGCTTAAGGGCAAAGGGAAGGCTCCCCTAAGATCAAGAGCCAAGACTCAAAGAGCTAACCATGCCTATATGTATAACAAAAAGCATGCTCACTCTCATAAACAATTCTCTACTACTTCTCATCACACATGCACATGCAAGCATTCGCATAATCACGGTATGGAAAGGCCTCCTACTCATACTAAATTTGAGCATAGGAGAAAGGCTCACAAGTCTAAACCCGAATGCCATTATTACATGAAATTTGGGCATGTTAACATTCATTGTTTTATTAGGAAGGCTCACCTTAAATTACAGGATCTTTCAACTTCTAACCTCCTAGGACCCAAGTATGCTTGGGTGCCTAAAAAAAGGTGACTCACTTTTATTGATGAGATAGATGAAGACGTTTTAGAGGCGTTTACTATGAGATGTGACAAATACAAGTCACAAATGAAGTCTTACAAGAAAATATATGAAAAGAAAATGTGAAAAATTAGACGATGATTATAAATCCCTCAATGAATTTGTAAGTGAATTGAGAGCATCAAATGACGATCTCAAAAAATCTGTGGAAAAATTTTCTACATCATCTTCTTCATTGGCTTCATTGAGAAAAGAGAATGACTCTCTAAAAGGAGAAGTCATTGAGCTTAGAAGCTCAATCTCTAAATTCCACAAAGGAAAGGAAGCCTTAAACACATTGATTGTGTCTCAAAGACCACCATTAATTAGACATGGTCTAAGCTTCAATGAAGCCTCCTCACCATCACAAAGTACATTTATTAGATCATTAGCACTTCAAACCTCAAGCATTGAGGTAATTGGGAAGAAAAGTGCTCCTAGCACTAAGCCTTCTAAGCCTAAGGGCAAAGGGAAGGCTCCCCTAAGCTCAGGAACAAAGACTCAAAGAGCTAACCATGCCTATATGTACAACAAAAAGCATGCTCACTCTCATAAACAATTCTCTACTACTTCTCATCACACATGCACATGCAAGCATTTGCATAATCAAGGTATGGAAAGGCCTCCTACTCATACTAAATTTGAGCATAGGAGAAAGGCTCACAAGTCTAAACCCGAATGCCATTATTACATGAAATTTGGGCATGTTAACATTCATTGTTTTATTAGGAAGGCTCACCTCAAATTAGAGGATCTTTCGACTTTTAACCTCCTAAGACCCAAGTATGCTTGGGTACCTAAAAAAAGGTGACTCACTTTTATTGTGTAGAGGAGTGTGGCAACCACCAAATCAAGCAATTGGCATGTGGATAATGGATGTTCCAAGCATATGATTAGAAATAGAAAGCTATTCACGACATTAAAAGAAAAAAGAAGGTCGAGATGTCACATTTGATAATAATGCCAAGGGTAAGGTAATTTGCATTGGAACTGTTAGTAAGAATGGTTGTTCATTAATTGATAATGTTTTATTAGTTAGTGGCTTACAACATAATTTATTGAGTGTAAATCAATTATGTGACAAAGGTAATACAGTCACCTTTGATCCTAGGGAATTCTGAGTCACCACTTTAGTGGATGATGAGGTTATTTTCAAGGGTGAAAGGAAAGGCAATACATACTCAATTGACTTAGACAATTTGTCTAAACAATCTCTTAAGTGTCTTATGTCTTTGAGCAATAAAGTTTGGTTATGGCATAGAAGGCTTGGATATGCAAGCATGGATCTTCTTCAAAGCTTATCTAAAGGAAAGTTGGTGGAGGCCTTCCCAAGCCAAATTTCACTAAAGACAATACATGTGGTCCTTGTCAAATGGATAAGCAACATCAAGCCTCTCATAAAGCTAAAAGTGTTGTAAGTTCTTATAAACCTTTTAAACTAGTTGATATGGACTTGATAGGACCTACTAGGAGTGCTAGCTTAGGTGAAAAGCATTATGCACTAGTCCTAGTTGATGACTACTCTAAGTTTACTTAGGTGTCCTTTTTAAGCTCGTAAAAGTGATACTTTTATTGCCTTCAAGAGTTTTGCAAAAAGAGTTCAAAATGAAAAAGGTTACTTCATTTCTTCTATTAGAAGTGACCATGAAAAAGAATTTCAAAATGAGTCTTTTGAAACTTATTGTTCAGAGAATAGAGTTTTTCATAATTTTTAGACTCTTATAACACCACAACAAAATGGTATTGTAGAGAGAAAAAATAGAACACTAGTAGAAATGGCTAGAACCATGCTCGGTGAATATTCTTTACCAAATTACTTTTAGGCCGAAGCCATTAATACTTCATGTTACATTGTAAATAGAGTTTTCAAAAGACCCATTCTCAATAAAACTTCTTATGAGCTATGGAATAGTAGAAAACTCAAGATATCATACTTAAGAGTATTTAGATGTAAGTGCTATATTTTAAATACCAAAGATAATCTTAGGAAATTTGACTCCAAGACCACTAAAGGAATATTCTTAGGTTATTCCACCTCTAGCAAGGCATATAAAGTCTTTAACATGAGTTCAATGATAGTTGAAGAGTCTATGAATGTTGTCTTTGATGAATCTAATAAACTTGATCTTGGGAAAGGTGTTTTTGTTGATGATCTTATAGGTGATTTTGAAAAGCTATAATTGGAAGACACTACAAGAAGAGAGGATAAAATCAAGGAAGGAGGTGAATCATCAAAAGAAGATGAGGAGCCATAATGTCAACAAAGAAATGAGCCAAGCCAAGATCTACCCAAAAATTGGAGATTTTTTAAATATCACCCCAAGGACTTGATCATTGGTGATACCTCCAAGGGTATAAGTATTATATCACAACTTCATCCTTTAGATAATAATCTTGCCTTTGCTTCTCAACTTAAGCCAAAATCAATTGATGAGGCTCTTGATGATAAGAGTTGGGTGTTTGCTATGTAAGAGGAACCCAACCAATTTGAGAGAAAAAAAGGTATGGGAACTTGTCCCTTACCCTAAGGAACACTCCATTATAGGTTGCATATAGGTGTTTAGGAACAAGTTAGATGAGCAAAGTCTTATTACAAGAAATAAAGCTAGATTGGTTGCTAAGGGATACAACCAAGAGGAAGGCATAGATGATGATAAGAATTTTGCCTCCACTGCAAGATTAGAGGCCATTAGGATACTTTTAGCTTTGCATGCCATATGAATTTTAAGCTTTTTCAACTAGATGTGCAAAGTGCATTTTTCAATGGAATTGTTGAGGAGGAAGTCTATGTTGAACAACCTCCTAGTTTTAAGTCACATTGTTTTCCAAATCATGTTTTTAAATTGAACAAAGCCTTATATGGATTGAAACAAGCTCCAAGAGCTTGGTATGAAAGGCTTAGTTCATTTCTCTTGAAAAATGATTTTGAAAAAGGAAAAGTGGACACCACACTATTTGTTAAAAAGAATAATCATGATATACTAATTGTACAAATCTACGTTGATGATATCATTTTTTGTGCTACTAATGAGTCTTTTTGTGAGGATTTTGCTAAGTGTATGACTAGTGAATTTGAAATGAGCATGATGGGAGAGCTCAAGTTCTTTCTCGGTCTATATATCAAGCAAACCAAAGAAGGGATTTTCATCAACCAAGCCAAGTACACAAGGGAAATACTCAAGAAGTTTGGCATAGATGGTTGCAAAGTAGCCAAAACCCCCATGAGTGGTACCATCAATGTGACGCCCCAATTAATAATCATTTAATTTTCTCTATAAGTTTGTCCATTGTCATTTAAATTACCTGATTTTTTTTTTACACTATGTCTCTTATTCACCACTTAGTAACTATTTACAACAAAACATACATGAATAAACAAACTAAAATACTAATTGACTGCATACTGGCCCAACCTGTGTTACACTGCTAGACAACGACTTCGAAAAGTATACTGGATGCAATCTTTAGTCTACTCTTCCTGAAATAAGATTTCATATTTGCATACTCAGTAAGTAAATACATAACGATACTTCAATCTCAAATAACATAACAATATTTGAACATAAATAATTCATCATCATATCCATGTACGAAATAAAGAGTTTTTCCTCTTAAATGCCATATAGGCTATCAAAGGTTATTGCACAAATAATATAAAAACATTTAAACATAAATAACTGACTATCATATCCATGTACGAAATAAAGAGTTTTTTCTCTTAAATACCACATAGGCTGTCAAAGGTTATTGCCACACTTGCTATTATATTTTATTGCCACACAGGCTATTATATCATTGCCACACAGGCTATTATATCATTGCCACACATATTATTATAACATTGCCACACATGTTGTTTTATCATTGCACATAGGGTATTATATCATTGCCACACAGGCTATACCACACAGGTTGTTTTATCATTGCCACACAGGCTATCATCTTCTTGCCACATAGGCTATTATATCATTGTCACACAAGTTGTTTTATCATTGCCACACAGGCTATTTTATCGTTGCCACACAAGCTATTATATCATTGCCACACAGGCTATTTTATCATTGCCACACAGGCTATTTTATCGTTGCCACACAAGCTATTATATCATTACCACACAGGCTATTTTATCATTGTCACATAGGCTATCATATCATTACCACACAGGCTATCATATCATTACCACACAAGCTATTATATCATTGTCACACAGGCTATTTTATCATTGCAACATAGGCTATCATCTCCTTGCCACACAGGCTATCATCTCCTTGCCACACAGGCTATTATATCATTATCACACAAGCTATTTTATCTATGCCACATAGGTTATCATCTCCTTACCACACAAGCTATTATATCATTGCCACACATGCCATTATATCATTGCCACACAGGCTATCATCTCTTTGCCACACAGGCTATTATATCATTGCCATACAGGCTATGCCACATAGGCTATTTTATCATTGCCACACAGGCTATCATCTCCTTGCCACACAGGCTATCATCTCCTTGCCACACAGGTTGTGCCACACAAGCTATTAAATATTATCGCTACATAGGCTATTAAATATTATTATAAACATCTCATGAAAATAAATAAATCAAGAGTATAACAATCTTTCATCTATGTACTCCACAATATCATCACATTAAACAACATTTCATTCCATTGAATATAAGTTCATGGTATTTAACCAATCATACAT